>ML793850.1:502800-561042 GCA_009831015.1 Picea engelmannii | reverse complement strand
TCTTAGTGTCCAACTTAGCTTCCATTGAATCCATCTTAGTATCCAACTTATCTTCCATTGAATCCATCTTAGTTTCCATTGAATCCATCTTAGCTTCCATTGAATCCATCTTATTTTGTAGTTCATTTATGTCCCTACGCATTACGCATTTTAGGGCATGTCGCAATTTTTAACACTAGTGAGTCAATGAAATTAGGTTCCTAGAAAACAATATCTTACTTTGACATGGTCAGCCTTAAAATAATTATGTATCAGTAAATTTTATTAATTATAATTTTCCCTTAATTTTTTTTTTCTAAGCCTAGTTGAAATTAAAGCCTAGGTCTAGGTAGGTTATGAGGACTAAAATTTAATTAAGCAATTAATAAAGGGGGCATGGAGAAGAAACAAATTTAGAATTTAAAAGAAGAAATAAATTGTCTAAAAATTAATTGATGTTTATGTGAAAAACTAGCTAAATTAGAACATAGACAAAAAGGGGAAATTAAATGCAAAATGGAATGTGGAACATAGAAAGGAATACAGTCTAGAGAACTTTCCTAATTAGAACTCAACTAAGATTTAAGAAAGTAGTCGGTCATTAAAGGAAATTGAGGGAATAAATGGACAACGAGGAGCGTTTTTAGGAACGTTGTTAGGTAGGTGAGGGAAATTGGAAAATTAATTTAATTAATTAAATGAATTCCTGGTGCAAATAAGGGATTGGGTGACAAGTGTACGGGGGATAATATTTCCTAATAAAAAAATTTAATAAAAGAATTTAATGTGGATTTTGGCAAATGGTCACTAAGATAACTCTATAAAATAAATGGCAGAGGAGGGGAATGGATCACGACTGGTATGTGTAACCTTATGCTGCCAAAATTTTCTTGATTGATTCTTCTTGTGGGATTTGGGATACCTAGCTCGAATAAAGAGTGGTAGCTCGACCTTGCAAGGCGAGTTGGGAGGTATATTTCTCTGGTTTGTGTGTGTCACCCCTTTGTGGCTCGAGGGGCTCAGGGGGAAGAAGAGTACCCCTAGCATTGTATGAGAGGTACCGGTGAAGTCTCAGCGGTTAGAAAGCATGAGCTGGATGGAGTGCAAGCACAAGACAACCACTTTAGATTCTTCGCGTTCGGTTACGACATGACTTTAAAATTTGTAGTTGTAATTTAGTTAGAAATTGTACATAGATTCATGTGTTGTTGAATCGTATTGGATGTCTATTATGGTTGGAAACATCATTTGAGGTGGTTAGCTGGTGGATTGGTTTTTGTTTCTATCTATGTGCCTTGGTTATTTTTCTTTGTGCCTTGGAATTTTTTTATCTCTTTGTATTGGATTTTTTTTATATCTCTCCACCATGGTTTTTCTTATCTCCGCGTTTGGATGTTCTTCTCTATATGTGTTTTCTCCATTCTTATCTAAGCCTTTGACATAACCTCTCTTTTCATTTTTCCCATGGCGCAACACAACGATGGTCCCAATACTTCTTTGTGTCATGCTGGTTATTTCCTTTACACTTACCTTTACCTTGGCCTTCAACTTTTAACTTGGAGATGTTGGTATTTTTGTTCTATTTGTTCACACACAGTCATAAAATCATTTTGGCCTAGAAAGTGAAGAGGCTTGGCATTTTTTGTTCCAACTGTTCACACACAGTCGTAAAATCATGCTTCCTAGCAAGTGAAGCAATTTGGCATTTTTTTGTCTCTATCATTTTTACTCCGCAATCCATAATCCCCTCAACAAATTCGTTTCAATTGCCAGTAATATATTTGAATGGATTCACCTCAGCGTTTGACCCGTTACTCTGTGTTTTTTCCCTTCTTCTCCATGATTTTGCTGAGAATTCCGTGGGAAGACCGTGGGGAATGAATGTCTATGTTTCCCCCCTTCTTATCTAGAATTTGCTGAGAAATTCATGGGAAACCCGCGGGGAAATAATGCTTACACTTTCACCCCAGGTTCTCCATGATTTGTCAGAGATTTTAGTGATTTCCCAATGCATGAGCAGAGGGATATCCGATGTTTTCATGTTTTTATTTACTTCTTACTCTGCGAGAGCTTATATGGTTTTCCCAACGATTCCTCCACCTTGTACAACATACTCACCTTGTAGCTCGACGTTATCATTATTTCACCTCACCAATTTTTGTTTCCACTTCCTAGCTTAAATTCCCCCCTTCCAATATCATAACTACGGTTTGGAAGGAGTGTTCTACGTTTTCATCTATTGAGTTTTAATTATAATCATAATGCTTCTGAATATTAAACAATTTATATAGTTCCTTAAAGGGATATTCCATTGTTTTATTTATAATTTTTATTATAAACTTATGGTTCCTTGAAATATTTCCAATACACAAGGAATATAATTTGAGAAGTATTGAGAGCCAAACTCATGACTCATAATGTTGAATTGTACTCAGTGTTGCGCCCTCCCTTAATTTTTTGTTGCGCCTTACTTACACTCAAATTTATAATTAATTATGAATTATCATTGCTTACAAAAGGTTTGGGCTCATCTAACTATACCTTTCCCTTGGACAATTGATTAGGTGTGTTTTTTATTCAATGATAAAACCTTAGTTATTTTACGCTTGATTTTTAGGTACATAATAATATTTATGTTGAGTGGGTGGCTGACAAGATTCAATCAAGAGGTTGGGTAGGGTGTATTGTTTAATTTCAAGATTTAGAATTACATTTGTCCTCTTCTTATTCTCTTTCCCCCTTTAATATTGTGAGTGTATGATAGTTTAGAAATTGTTATCTTGCACCTTGGAATGGTTGATGAACCTTGATTGAGCGCTTCATTCCCTTGTGCCACCAAGATATGTTGACGCGAGATTGTATTAACACTTAGATTGCTTTCACCACTTATCTATGTTGAAGCCAGATTGTACTAGTACTTATATTATATTCTCCCTTATATATGATGATACATGATTGTTTAATATCGATTTCCCTTGTGCCTTGGATTATGATGATGAATAGGTGTTTAGATTTCTTGCGCTATGGACTAAGATGATGCATAAATTTTTATGTATTAGTTTACTAGCACGCTTGTCACATTGTTACTGTATGATTCTTTGTGAAAGATTAATTGCATGCATTTATCAATAAGTGAATTATGTTAATCCATAAATTATATCATGTGCGTACCTTGAAAAACAGGCTGATTATTGTGAATTCGATGATTCAAATCAAACGTGCACATGGAGTGATATATTGTGTAATGTTTAGATTTTACTTCTTGTATACAATGAAAGGTCAATGTAATGAATGGTTGTTGGTTATTTACTTCTTGCACCATGGAAAATTTATTGTAACGAATGATTGTTCAGATATTATATTTCTCACGTTCCATGGAGTAAATGTGAAATTGTGTTGACTACACCGCGCCTTAATTTATGATGTGGCATGACAGATTAATAACTAGTTTTCTCTCACCCATTAATTAAGTTGGCTTGTGGATTTTATGGAATTGTTTTCTCTCATGTGCAACGATTATTTAAATATTGAGGTATCATTGATACGATGATGGTTACCCTTGTGCCATGATTAATGATATTAGGATTGATGGACTGATGGAATGAATGATTGTTGATGTTTTTGATTAACTAGTTGCTTGGATTGATTGTGTTAGTGGACCGTAGACACCTCCTTGTTCCTCAGAACAATCGCCAGCCCTAAGACCTTAAATGGTTAAAATCATTTGGAACCTCAGATTAAGCGTTGCTTATGTGTCTTGGAGGTCCTAACCTTACAGGGTAGGTTGGGGCGGGTAACATATGATGTCATTTTATGATTTTCTATATGATCCTTAAGTAGCGTTATGTTATCTTATGTGTTCTTGGTGGTATCTGATGATGGTCCTCATGACATGTGTTGAATGTTTAAGATTTGTACTGTTATGCGTCATTATTAATTGCAGAATGCAATGATGTTGGGTTGCTAATGATTAACGTGATAATAATTTGATATGCATGTTGTAGTTCATGATGATGATGTGTTGTTATTGTCGTAAATGATTATTAATGCATTAATCTAGTTTCATTAGTATATGTGAATGATGTGTTGATCATGTTTCCTTTTTGTGTTATGTTAACTTCCTAACATAACAATTAAAGATTTTTTTTTTTACTTGTAGTACGTCGCTTCTGTGGTTGTAACGGCGGGCCGTTACAAAATTTAAGAAAATAAAACCACCCAATTTTGATAGTGAATTCGAGGAAGGAGCATAATCCCGTATTATAAACATGACTAAATAGGTCCAAATCTAAAATTACCCCAGAGATTTGAGGGATATATTATTTTTGTATCAACTAAATTGAAACGTTTTCATTTAGTGATAGGAAACAAAAATAATTAATAAGAGTAGGAGCAATGAGATGAACTGGAAAATATTCAAGAAATATTTTAAACAAAAGTATTTAATAGAACAATATTATGACACAAAGTTCAAAGAGTTCCATGATATTAAGATGGGACAGATGTCCATTGAAGAGTTTGTGACTAAATTTGTAAATATGATGAAATATGTACCTTATTTCCATGAGGAGAAGGAAAACGTTCAATGGTTCATGAGTTGTTTGCCTCAAGTATATAAAGAAAAAAATGAATTTCTTAATCCAAAGACAATGGATGAAGTAATAAGGAATGTTAAACTATGATTTACTCAATTTAAAAAAGAATTGAAAATAAAAAGTCTTGGAAGCACAAATATAATGAAAAGTTTGATCCTAAGAAGAAAACTTTTAAACATCCTCAACAACCACCACAAAGTGTACCAGTTAAGGGAAACACGTTTGTTGGAAAACAAAGTGTATTGGTTCAGAACAAAAATAAACCTACACAGTTTGCAACTAAGACAATTATTTATATGGTTAGGGAACCTCTTCAATGATTGGGCTATAAAGAACCTTTCTTCTAACAAAAATTCCCTTTAAACAAAATCAAGAATTGGGTAGTATACAAAATTTAGGAGGGAACAACAATAAATGATATTGATCAAAGTATTCACAAAATTAATACTGCCTTGGAAAATCGACAAGTTGATCACCAATTTTCCATGGTGAAGATAGAAGGTATATTAAATTAGAAATATGTATCATTATTAATATACCTTGGTGCAAGTCTAACTTATATTTCACTACAGAGGTAGAAAATTGTAAACTAGAAAAAGTAAAACATAAGAAATCATGGCTAGTTCAATTAGCTACATGAAGAAAAAGGAAAGTTGTTGAGATGGCAAAAATTGTACAGTGAAAATGGATTGAATAAATACTAATGTAGATTTAAAATTTTACCATTAGGATGTTATTATCTTCTCATAGGCATGGATTGGTTGGAGAAACATTCAACTCTTGTAAGTTGTCGTGATAAAACTTTTAACTGTATAAATGATATTGACAAAAACAAAAGAGTGAAGCGAATATCATGGGGTGTGTCAATTAGACAAATATCCACTTTATAGTTAAAAATGAATACAAGGAAAGGATATGATATTTATGTTCTACGCATATCCGAAAGTATTGATGAAATAAATGAAAATTTTCTAACTAAGGATCCAAAACAAAAAGAGTTTTAGAATGTGTTTCCAAAGGAAATTCCAAGATTACCTCCAAGACGAGACATATATTTCAACATCCACTTAGCACCCATATTTTCATTGGTGTCTAAGGCACCTTACCAAATCAGTACTCCAGAACTGACATAGATTAATATGCAACTTCAAAAATTGTGAGATAAATAGTATAGCAAACCCATTGTGTGTTTGTGGGGAGAACGGGTTTCGTTTAAAAAAAATAAAGATGGAACTTTTTGATTATGCAGTGACTACAGTCAACTTAAGAATATGACTAATTAAAACATGTATCCTTTTCCTCACATTGATGACTTGTTTGATAAAGTTAGAATAGATAAGGTTTTCTCTAAGATAGATTTGGGGTTAGGATGTCACTAGATTAAAATTAAAGAGGAGGACATATATACAACTATGTTTTGAACTACAAATGGACACTATGAATTTGTTGTGGTAACTTTTGGTTTAAAAAATGAACCTACTACATTTATGTGTTTGATGAACATTGTGTTGAGCAGGTATC
Source organism: Picea engelmannii (assembly GCA_009831015.1). Lineage (NCBI taxonomy): Eukaryota > Viridiplantae > Streptophyta > Pinopsida > Pinales > Pinaceae > Picea > Picea engelmannii. The sequence goes on along the minus strand of ML793850.1, from coordinate 554,947 downwards.
CAGACAAGTTTGTAATTGTGTTTATAGTTGATATACTGATCTAATAAAAAACCAAAGAGGAACATGAAGAAAAATTGAGAATGATCTTACAGACATTGAGAGAGAAAAAACTATATGAAAAATTTATTAAGTGTGAATTTTATCAAGATAAAATACAGTATTTGGAAAATGTAATTTCGAGGAAAGGAATCTCAGTTGACCCAAAAAGGTCAAATCCATCATAGATTGGCCAATGCCAAAGGATATGTTAAATGTATCATATTTCATGGGTATCACAAGTTACTATCGTAGATTCATAGAAGGTTTTTACAAAATTTCTTATCCAATAACTTCATTGCAAAGGAAAGTAATAATATTTAAGTGAACATAAAAATGTTAAGAGAGCTTCAAAAAATTGAAATAAGTTTTAACAATGATGCCTATCTTTAAGATAGGACATCCACAAATATTTTTGGTATGTAATGATGCCTCGAAAGAAGGGTTAGGAGGAGTGTTATTATAGGATGATCATGTGATTTCTTATGAATCATGGAAACTAAAAGATCATGAAAATAATTACGCAACTCATTATCTAGAATTAACCGCTATTAAGAATTCTTTAAAGATGTGGTGTAACTACTTGTTGGGTAGGATATTCTTGTTGAAAACATATAATATCAGTCATAAATACTTTTTCGATCAACAAAACTCGAATTCAAGACAAGCAATATGTTTAGCTTTCTTGAGTGAGTATGATTTTGAGATAAACACATTAATGGAAAATAAAATAAAATAGTAGATGAACTTAGAATAAATCTAAGTGCAGTTTATGATAGTAACATGCAAAATGATTTAAAACAAAGAATTTAATCAACAACATAAATGATGAAATTTATAAGAATTTATAGGAAAAATAAAAGATAAGGAATCAGGTGAAGAAGAATCGAAATTGAGATGTAATAAGGATGGTTTAGTGAAGTATAAATACAGAATTTAGGTTCCAAATAGCACAAAATTGAAAGATTTAATATTGGATGAAGTACATAAGAAACCTTATTCAAGTCACCCATGAGGATACCAAAATACTATAACAACTTTGAAAAAAGAGTATTTCTGGCATGGAATGAAAAATGAAGTGGTTGAATATCTTGCTATATGTCTTGAGTGATATCAAGTTAAAGATGAGAACCGTCACCCGGTTGGATTATTTTACGAAATACCCATTCCTGAGTGGAAATGGAAAGTAATCAGGATGGATTTTGTTACAGGACTGCCTAAAACTAAGAAACAAAATGACTCTATTATGGTAGTAGTAGAAAAAATTACTAAATATTCACACTTTATTCGAGTAAAATCGACTCATAAGGTGATTAACATTTTTTAAATTTTCATGAAAGAAATATTTATGATGCATGGTATACCAAAGACTATAATTTCGGACAAGGACACAAAATTCACCTCGAATTTATAGAATACTTTGTTTAGTGGTTTGGATAACAAATTGAACTTTGGTATTGCTTACCATCCTCAAACTCATGGTCAGACTAAAGGGGTCAACCAAATTTTAGAGGATATGTTGCAGATGTATGTGATGGACTGTCCCACAACGTGGGAAGAGTAGCTCCACTTGGTTGAATTTTCATAAAATAATGGTTATCAAGCCTCTTTAAAGATGAGTCCCTTTGAGGTAATGTACAATACAAAATTCCAAACACATGTTAGTTGGTATAGCTCAGTTGACAGGACTATTTTGGGCCCATATATGTTAGAATAAATGGAAACAACTGTACAAAAAGAAAAACAAAACTTGAAAATTGGATAAGACAGGCAAAATAGCTTTGCATATTTGAAAAGAACAAATGTATAATTTAGCATTGTATATCACGTTTATCTTAAATTCATACCAAACAACAATGCACTAAAATTGGGAAAAGTACTAAGTTAGCACCTAGATATGGTGGGCCATTTAGAGTGCTCACTAGAGTGGGACGAGTTGATTACCATCTTGCACTTTGAACCAATTTAAAAGTTCACAATGTGTTTCATGTTTCATTATTAAAGAAGTATGTACATGATGTAACTCATGATGTAAATTGGAATGTGATTCAAGTGGAACCTAAAGACAAGTTTCAAGTGGATCTGCTTCATATTCTTGATAGGAAGGAAATGATGTTGTGGAACTGACCCATCACTCAGGTTAAAGTGCATTGGAGGAACTTTAGTCCCATGGAGGCTACTTGGGAGATGGAGGAATCCATGAGAAAAGAATATCCATCTATTTCTAGAGTTGATATGATCATATTGGAACACCGATAATGGTGTTCAATTTAAGGGGGGAAGGGTGTAATCTCACTCATTTTACAAACATTCAAAAATTTTAATTTTTGATAGTTTATGTTGTGGAAGTATTGAAAAATACTTATGTGAAATTATATAATCATAAACATTGAAGATGAATATTTTTTAGTATTTATTTTTTATTTATTTAATTAATAAGAAACAAGCATATTAAAAAATCCAATTACAAAGAGTAAATAATTATTCCATGGGTCACTGTAAAGAATAAAAAGTATTCGAGTAAATTATTTTCCATGGGACAAGTGAAACCCTACTCCTAAATGTATGGGATGTGAGGGAACAAGCTAGAGAAAAAAGTTACAGCAAAAATATTCCCTAGGGTTACAAATGTGTTGAAGTTTATATCTATTAAGACCAAAAAAACAATCTCACGAGGATATGAATCCCCCTACATTTTTATAGAGGTGGTACTCCTCTTTGGATTAAAGATATATATTGAATATCTTGGGTTAGGGATAATGCTAGAAATAAAACCCTAGATCTTTATTGCTTGGATTTATGAAATGGTTCTTGAATAACTTGAGATGATCTTTATGTGCAACAATAAGTATTTTGAAAAAATACAAAGTTTGAAGAGAGGATTCAATATCATATTTTCTTTGTGCTCAAAATCATATATAGAATCATATTAATCACATACAAATAATACATCCATATATTGTCTTGAGAAATATGAAGAAATGCTTTCAATCATTCAAAGAATTTTAAAATAGTATACCAATTATAACACAAGACAATTTGATAAGCATACTTCAAACATCTCACACTCAAAAATCCCAAGATGTGAAACATCATTGAATTCATTCCCTAGAGTAATTATTTTTAGAGTTTTATTAATGAAATATATTCAACAATGCAAAAAATATATTACAGTCATATATATGGTTGTGAATACTCCATAATCATATAATAAAATTATTTTGAAGAATACAATAAGAACACGCAAGAATCTCGGCCTCGTGCTCAATTCAGGGATTCAAGCATAAAGCTTTGAGAAAATGGCGTAGAAGAAGAAAAATAGAGGAAAATATGGAGATCTATTTCCATTTATAAGAAGATTCATTGCATATTGATATATGTATTCTTATATCCTATTCCCCTTCCCTTCTGATATTGGAACCCTCTCTCACCCTTTCACATCATTTTAAAATCTACTTTTGTAACTCAAGGATGTTAGGGGTTTTCCCTTTATTGGAGAGATTACTTAAATTAATAATTCAATTAAGTCTCATTAATGTTTTTGAATAATTGAAATTTTCATCTTGAAATGGGTACCTTTTTGTCCTTCAATAAAAAAAATTTAATAAATTTTTATTTTCAAAAATTTAATTAATTTCCCGTTTAAAGAGACGACCGAGTTTTAATTTTATGGATGGGATATTCAAATTTTCATCCACAGAAACCAACTTAGATGTGATATTAATTGTCTTATATTTCCAATGATTCCTCCTTGGCATGATTTGATTTCCTGTATCTCAATATATGAGCTCGTGAATTCAAGATGTCAAACAAATTTACCAACAAAGCATAAAACTATGGCTAATTGTTCTTTTAATTTTTGAGAAAATTTTGGAAATTTTAATCTCTCAAGGCCTATCTCGTCATCTTCCCCATCGAAATACCTTTCAAACGAGGTAAAGTTTTCACAATTCCATCTCTCAGATCTTGAGATATGGCCTCTGGAAGCACATGGCTCAACAACCATTAAATAATCGTCACAAGGCAATCTAGGCCCTTGATTAAATTTTGTCCTTCTTCATAATAATTTGACTTTTCTTCATAAATTGTGATCCTAAAAGTAATCAAATGTTGGAAGTTTTAATGTATATAATCAAAAGTGCATTATGCACTTAATAAGAAACAAAATAAGAGAATACTACGGAGACTTGATAATTTGACATTCCCTTAGAGAATTGATTAATAAAATACTATTTTAATCCTCGGTCATCTTCCACCTCATGCCTAGTGAATGTGAATCAACAGTCCATATGTCACCACATGTCATCGCGTGATAGGTGAATAATCTGACACCTGCAACCAATACGAATATTCCATGCATATCCAGTAATAATATGCCATGTTTCTGCAATGGTGGGATTCCATGTGTTTCCATTACTATGCTCCATGTTTCATCCCTCCATAGGATGCCATGTGTCATCATGTGAGTGGGTACTGGATTTTTCATGTGGCATCTTTTCACTGTATGCTAAATTTCATAATTTCATTGGTTAGCAATTGTATTAGTTTAATATATAACTTAAATATGGAAGGAAAAAGTGGAACGAGAGGGGATAAGGGTAGAGTGGGAAGGGGGATAACTGTAGGTGGGGGAGGGATACGGGTTACATAGGATGAGGTAGGGGGGTGGAGTGCGGAAAACAAGGTTGATTTCATGGGATGGGGTGTGAGGAATGTGAGTGGGGTAATGTGAGTGGTGAGTCTGATCAATTAAAAGAAAAAATATAAGCTTAAGTATGGAGTAAGGGGTGGTAAGGGGTAAGGGGAGGAGATATGAGATGTAACGACCCCGTCGTTATGAAAAAAAATGCGACATACAACATGTAATTTTTTTTTTGTTTGTGTTAGGAAATATACATCAAAATTAATAACAACATAGTTGACACATCATCGAATATATTAATAAAACAATAATAAAACAATGGAAATCATTCGCGACATAAAGCCGACACATTATTTCCATGAATAACGATACACATATTGACGCATTAATACAAATAAATAACAAACCATAATCATTCCATCGCACAAATAAAGGATAACACATAAACAATATGAATCATAAAGCACTCAACTCCTCTCATCAAGATAATCATCAAATAACACCATGATAACATGAGATAACATAACACTAACTTAAGGATCATAAAGATAATCATAAAATGACATAATATACTACCCACCCAACCTATCCTTCAACATTAGTACCTCCATGCCACATAAGAAATGCTCAAGCCCAGGTTCCAATTGATTTTAACCATTCAAATTCTCAAGCCTGGCGATTGTTCTAAGGAACAAGAAGGTGTTTACATTCCATTAGCACAATAAAGACCAAACTAACTATGCTAAATCAACAAAATCAATTATAAACAATTTCATCAATCCATCAATCCTAAACCACAATTAGATATGGCGTACGAGTAATCATTTGCATGACACATCATAGACCATATTCAATCCAAGGATCAAAGGTATTATCAGTTAAATTCGAGGAACAAACCCCAAACGCAAATGCCATCATATTTCATAATAAAATTTCATCTTGCGCAAAAAGACTAATATCTAAAACCATACATAACATTAATTCAATGCGCGCATGTAGTTTAAATCCTCGACTAGTCATACATCACACCAATGAACTATGCACAAGAATTCTATTTAATTAATCCATCATTTACACATCACATAAGTTAAGGAGAAAAAGTATCATCAATTTTATTCAGTGTGAGAGGAGATATCCTCCTTTCAACGATCATACATCAACTTGATTAATGGCGAGAGAGTAAACTACACACAAAATTATCCACTCCTAGCTATACTTATCATGGAACAAGTAAAATAATGATTAACTATTATCCATCCACATTAGTATTAAGGCACATCGAGACAATAGTTAATGCTATCCTTAAATAAGAGCATATCACATTAAGGGACTCTGAATATCGGATTAAGGAATATAGAATCCAAGAGAGCATATAGCATCAATAAGAACAAAAGAATTAAAGGACTATGAATATAACATTAGTGAATATAACATCCAGGAGAGAATGTAGCATCGTTGAGAGCATAAGCATTAAAGACTATGAATATAGCATTAGTGATTATAACATTAAGGAGAGCATGTAGCATCCTTAATAACATAAGCATTAGATAAAATCATAAAGCAATAATTAACATGAATGAATATCACATTAAGGAGGGCGTATAGAATTAAGAAATAATATAAAGCAATGAATCACATTACTGATTAAGGCATTAAGGAGAGTGCATCGCAGTGAAGGACTCTGAATAGAAAAAGATAAATAAAAAAATCACTCCAAATCATAATTGATATAAATAACCCTTCTATTTATCTAACTAGAACTGCGTTGAGTGGACGTAATTCCGCCCACACAAAGATAAGGGGGGAAAATGCAGAGGTAATAGTCCAAAAATGGTTGGGCGAAAGAATCTGGAACTGCGCTAAGCTGGAGGATAAGGGGATGAAATAAATACCCATTAAGACATGTAGAGATAACGACTTTAAAGCTAGTCGAATGCATGTCCATGAAAGAGTAAGGGGAAAATAAATTACCCAGTAAGAAACAGAGAGACATTAGTTTGAAAAGATGCACGAATGCATGTCCACGGAGGAGTAAGGGGTGAAAAAATTACCCAGTAAGGAACACAGAGGCAACGGTTCGAATGTGCTGGGTAGAGAGGGAGAAAAATGCAGGAAAATCCAAAGGGGCTATGTATCAAGGGAAAAATCACAGAGGAGTGGGAGAAGCTGGCTATGAAAGTCATAGTTGTGGAAAGTTTGTGTCTTCCACAAAACGCTGAGATCAGATACAAGAATTCGAGTAAACAAATCTCAAAGAATAAAAAATGGGAAGGCGTAGAGATATAATCCTTTCCAGAAACGTCGAGAAGAAGAAAAATAACGCCATGGGTTTCCATTCAACTCTAAAAAAGAAACCAGTGGAAAAAATATCCCCCAAGGGAAATGAATCTGGGAAAATCCAAGAAAATTCACAGTGAATGAATCAAGGAAAATAATTATGCTAAAGGAAATTGATTAGCTGGGCGAGTTCATGTTGTTAGATCTGGGTTAATCCTTGAAACAATGCAAGGTCCAAGGATTGTTAATACATACTCAATGGTGGAAGCGTCATTGAATACTCAATACAGACACAAATCCTTAAATCTATCCAGAGACTAGTTTCTAGACTGGCCTTGCATTGGATAGACACCGGTGACAAAATAAAAGAACTTCCAAGGGAAGAATTCAAGATTTATTGGGCACACAAACATCCAAAGATCGGTTACTCATCAACCAGACTTACAATGCTTAATAACATAAGATCAAAAAAATCTAGTAAGAAGACTCAAGGCTAAGCATCAATTCCCAAGGTCAATATCCAAGGACACCGTCAAAAGAAAGATGGGGTAAATATGTAATATTAGGAAGACGAAAATACCCATAAACTGTAGGCATATGGAAGAAATAGGAGATTACTCACTTTTGCATAATTCAATAAAAGCATACAAAAAATTGAATAACCAAATCACAAAAACACAAATGAACCTCGTATTAATATATTCATTTAGTGGCTGCAAAAATGCAAGAGATATAATTTTCATTCAACGATAAGGAAATTATCAACTATATTCTGATTACCAATGGTTTCGACCATTGTCAAAACTAATCACAATTCAAATCCTTTACAATGCAATACAAATAAAATACCCTATCTCACAAGTTGAATTTTGAAGGTGTCCTCCGACGATCTCTCTCCATCCATCTCCCCGCTTGCTAACCATGAAGACCTCACCGGTACCTCCCAGCCAACACTTGGGGTACTCTTCTTCCCCCTTAGCCCCCCGAGTCGCAAAGGGGCCACGCACATAAAACAAGATAAAACTATAGCTCCCAGCTCACCTCGCAAGGTCGAGATACCACTCTCTTTTTGAGATCAGTATCCCAATTCCCATAAGAAAATTCAGTCAAATAAATATCGGTAGCATAACCTTACACATTCCCCTTCTTTTCCATTACTTTTATATATTTCTTCTTAGTGACCACTTGCCAATTTCACGATAAATTCATTTTATTCAAAATTAATTAGGAAATACTCTCCCCCATACACTTATCATCCGATCCATTAGTTGCACCATGAATTCATTTATTTAATTTAATTAAATTCCAACTTCCCTCACCCAACCTAAAAGTGCTCCTAAAAATGATCCTTGTTGTCCCTTTATTATCTCTATTTCCCTTTAATGACTGACGCCTTTCTAAAACTTAGTTGTGTTTTCTTTAGGAAGGTTCTTTAGTTAGACTAGACTAGATTTCTTTCTATGTTTCCACATTCCATTTTAAATTCATTTCCCCTTTTTGTCTAAGTTCCAAAATATCATGTCTTGCACATAAAAAGTAATCAATTCTTAGATAAATTATTTCTTTTAAAATATTAACTTGATTTTTCTTCATCCCCCCCCTTTTATTAATTTATTATTTAGTTCCCCCCCTTTTTTAATCTTCTTACCCTATTTAGAATTAGGCTTAATTTTTAACTAGGCTTAGAATTCTTAAGGGGATTTTACAACTACAAAAATTATCATTTAATAATTGTTTCAAGTCCGACCACGTCAAAACAAATTTTGTTTTCTAGGAACCTAGGTTCATTGACTCATATTTATTAAACTAGCGATGTGCCCTTCAAGACGCACTACATGCTCCAAGGGTGCCACTCGTTGTTATTCATGTTTTATTTATGTGACGTGACCTTCAAGACGCACTACGTGCTCCAAGGTTTCCACTCTCCTTTGACTGATTTTGGTAGACATCCAACCCTTGGAGTCAATACTCCATCAGGATACCTTGTAGGAGAATAAGGGCCTCTAAGGAATAAGGACCCTACCTTATTGCGCGTCCCTTAGAATCTTTGTGATGGACTGTCTTAGTCTACCCTCATGGCATCATGGATATATCGAACTAGGTAATCATTAACCTACAATTTGACCCATGATGAGAATGGTAGTAGGATGTGGCAGGGTTGTTGCCATACCTCTCCCTCAATATATTTGCTTGTTGTGCATGGCCCCTTTACTCTTTATGTGAATCTGATTAGAAATGAATCGTCACCCTGTATCCACCACGAAACACTGTCAATGATCCATCGCAACATCATAATAAACCTTCTCATATGTCACAATGCAAAAATAGAAATACCCAACCATATAAATTCCACTCCCTCACTCGATTCAGAGTTCAAGGAGGTCCATCGATGCCATCGACATCCTCAATTTGTCAAGTGTCCTGCACACCCAAGAGAAACCCATCAATAGCACCTGTCTATACATAGATACTTAAATACCATAACATCATAATCCATAAGCATTATCATCATAATACATAAGTGAAACATACAACCATATACTAAATCGGATCACTTTCACTCAAGTGTCCTCAAAGAATAAGTCATATCATGTGCGCGCAAGAGCGAGATGTTACATACACCCCCTATTGTTTTAAAATTCATCCCAAAGTTTCATAGTATAAGTGAAAAAATAAAGTATCTAACAATATCTAATTTTTAGCAATGAAACAAAAATGGAAACTGCTGGCACATATAATATGCGTCCTCCCAGGTAGCTGAATGTGGACTATAATTTTCCCACTGGACCTTGACCTGATAAAGTATTTGACGATGTAGTTGTTGAATGTGATGGTCCAAAATCCATATTGGCTCTGCTGCAAGCGTACACTCTTTCGATACTTGCAAAGAGCTCATGTCAATCACATGTGTAGGATCACTAACACAATGTATTAAAAAAGATACATGAAACAAATCATGCATACACTTCAAAGAATTAGGAAAGGCAAGTTGATAGGCCATGGATGCCTTCCTTTCCACAACTTTGAAAGGTCCCACAAATGTAGGAGAGATTTTATCACCCTTCCCAAACTTGATCCAACTCTTGTGTGGTTTCACCCACAAGAAGACTTGATTAGAAACTTCATAACTATGGTCAATGCGATGCACATCGACAAAACTCTTTTGTTGATATTGCATTTCCTTGATCCTTTGTTTCATCATTTGCATTTGTTCTTCCATTTCATGGATTGCTTTGGGTCCTACTAAGAACCTATCCTTAATTCGATCCCATCTCAAAGGCATCCTACATGGTTGCTTGTACAGAAACACGAATGGCACCATCTTAATGGTGCTTTGATAGCTGTTGTTGTATGCAAACTCTACTAGTGTCAATAACTACTCCAAATTCTTATGTTGGTCCATCACGTACATATGCAACATATCTTCCAATATTTGGTTTGTTCTTTCTATCTGCCTGTCTATCTCCGTGTGATATGCAGTATTAAATTTAAGTTGGGTTCCCAAGGCCTCTTGGAAACTAGTCCAAAATCATCCTGTAAACACTGATCGTCGATCGGATATGATCCTCTTAGGCACGCCATGAAAACTCACAATCTCTCTAATAAAATATCTAGCTATGTGATGTGCTTGATACGTCGTATGTACATGGATAAAATTTGCACTCTTTGTCATAGTGTCAAATACCATGAACATTGGGTCGTGCCTCCTTGTCGTCAACGACAATCCAACAATGAATTACATCGAAATGAAATCCTATTTTGATTTCAGAATAACGTGTGGTTGTAGTAATCCTGCTGAATTTGTATGTTCATCTGTCACTTGCTGACATTCTAGACATATCGCCACATAGTTAACTATGTACACCTTCATTCCTTTCCAGAAAAATAAGGGTTTAAGGTCTGCCCTCATCTTCGTGAATTCTGGATGAGCCATGTACACAACTCTATGAGATTCATTTAAGATCAAACTTCTCAACTAGTCATTGGGAGGTATGTAATCTGTTTATTATATCTCATTAATCTGTCATTTCCCATAGTAAATCTCTCAAATTTTGGTACCAACATGGTGTCTTGTCCGATGAATTCCTTAACCTCTTTATACTAGTCGTCTTTGCGCTGTAGAGTTAGAATATTCTCACGAAGATTTTTCTGAAGAGGTATCGCTAAAATTATGTCTGGTCTCCGACTCAATGCATTTACCTCTTTGTTCACTATTCCTTTTATGTAGGTAATCTCAAAATCGTACTCACTAAGCAGTTCTGACCAAAGCCTTTACCGCACGTTCAAGTCACTTTGAGTAAAACTATGTTGCAAACCACAGTGGTCCTTTTTTAGTTCAAATTTTCGTCCAATTAGGTAGTGTCTCCACACTCTCAGGGAATACACAATGGCTAATAAATTCAAATCGAGCGTTTCACACTTCTCCTCATGCTTTCTTAACTTCCTTGAGATGTAAGCGATCACCTGATTGTATCGAATCAAGAGTCCGCCTAAGCCTTCCTTGGATGTGTCTGTGCATAATAGGAATTCCTCATCCATGTTAGGGAATTTTTTCATTGGCTCCATCGTCAACAACTCCTTGAGCCTTCGAGATGCTTCATCACATCTCTCGGTCCATACAAACTTTTTTTTCTTCTTCTACAATTCCTTAATCATATTTTCTATCTTCGAAAAACCTTCGACAAACCATCAATAATATCCTACTAAAACCATGAAGCTACGTACTTCTGGGACATTCGTTGGTATAGGCCATTCCATAATATCCTCCACCTTCGCTATATCCACAATGATACCTTCACCAGAGATGACATTCCTTAAATAATGAATCTTCGATTGATAAAAAGATCATTTCGATAGTTTATCATATAATTTGTTCTCTCATAAACACTATAGGACCAAGCACAAATGTTCGTCATATTCTTCCATTGTCCAAGAATATATGAAAATATCGTTAATGTCCAAGTATTCATGGAACACCCCATTCATCAAGCTCATGAATACCTCTGGGGCGTTTTTCAGTCCAAATCGTAAAACAGTAAACTCATAATGTCCAAACCTCATATTGAATTTGGTCTTAGGAATTTCTTTCTCCTTGATCAGTAACTAGTGATATCTTGATCTCAATTCGATCTTCAAAAAAAATGTCGCGCCCTTCAGTTGATCAAACAAATCGTCTATTATGGGAAAAGGATATTGGTTCTTGATCGTTTTCTTGTTCAATTGACAATAGTTAATGCAGAGTATCCACGACCCATCCTTCTTCCGTATGAAAATAATAGGTGCAACCTAAGGCGACACACTTGGACGTATAAGTCCTAGGTCCACCAAATCCTTCAGTTGCATTTTCAACTTCTGTAAATTAGGGGTCGACATCTGATCATGCGTTCTTGTTATCATTTCAGTTCCATGTTTTAATTCGATTGTAAATTCCAATTCCCTTTTGGGTGGCAAACCTTGTAACTCTTATGGGAATATGTCAACAAACTCTCATACTACCAGAAGGTTTTCTAGTCCTTCCGCCACAACCTTTTTGTTCAACACAAGGATTGCATATATCTTTCATCCTTTGCGCATACTTATTATTAGATATAGTGAAGAGATGAACCATAGAGAAAATCCCTAGTTTGTTCCTAAAATCACTCGTCTCTGTCCCTCATCATCGATCAAACTTAACCATTTCATCTTACAATTGAGTATCGCCTCATGCAATTCCAACTAGTCCATACTGATTACGACATCACAAGATCCTAAGATCGTGACGTACAGGTTATCCTTTGGGACAAAATATCCCAGTTTAAGGCTATAGTCCATAACCTTTCCTCCAAACTTTTGCTTGGATCCCTAAGCCATTTGCACATAGTTAAACTCGTCATGTTCGACTTCCTTTATATTAATTATTTTTATTGCTGCACCAGAAATAAAACTCTTTGTAGCAGCTGGATCTATCAAAATACTAAAGGGATGGTCAACTATGGTACATAACGTCTCGAGCATAGTAGACTGGTGCTTGAGCTGGCAGTTATTCACTGCCTCATGAATCTGGTGGGCCTTTTCTAAATCCCCTACTGTAGCATGTCTAGATGTCCCAGATGCTCTGGCCCTCTCAACCAGATAGTCATGCTGGTAATGTGGCTCTCCACATGTCCAACATACGGTCTTCGGTCCAGTACTTCGAGTCACTGGAGTAGAAGTTAACAAACCACCAACCTGGAACCATGGTCTGTTCTATTGAACAAGCTGAAACTATTGCTGCTACGGTCAATGCTGCTGCTGGTGTTGTGGTCCTTTGTAGAGAGTTCGTTGTTGAGGTGTCGGTTGTTGTGGTGTCGTGAACATCGATAGTATCGGAGTGCCTCGATACCTTGATGGATTCCTAGCTAGTGTATAATGATGTTTCACACCAGATGTCACATGTCATGTCATTCTCTTTGGATTCCTTCTCTGACCCTCGATGATGAGCTCTTCCTCAACTATGAGGGCCTTCTGGACAACATCGTTCAACATGAGAGGCATTAATATGCTCACTTTTTCATGAATGTTGATGTTAAGGCCAGACATGAAATTGTTGACCTTAAGCTTCTCGGTGTTAAGATGTGGATCATACCTAAGAAGCTCCATGAAATGGGCCTCATAATCGGGCACCGTGCGACCACCCTTTCGTAAGGCATTGAACTAATTCAACTGACTCTCAATGAATTCCTTATACAAATACCTCTCCTAGAACCGCTCCTCCAACAATTCTCATGACACGTCTTCGACGACCATGTTCAGTAGTGGCAGGATCTTCTTCCACTATATAAGAGTGCTCCCCTTCAGCTGAAATACCTCCATGAATAATTTCATGTTGGAGGTATAGTCATGAATTGCAGAGCACATCTCCATGTTCTCCAACCATGCCTCAGTAGATGTGTTGTTCGTGAAACCCAATAACTCAGGAAAATTGACCTTCTCGAGTTCTCGATGAATGATACCAGTACTGGTCGGGGCGCACGATGGACCCTTAGGGGGTATTGGCACCGTGGCCTCATCTCTGTTCAAACGAATAATCAAGGCCTATGACATCCTCTGAAAGGACCTGATCAACCCAACCACATCTGCCACAACTATATGTTCATGTCCAATGACTTTTTCTTCTCCTTGGGGGTTAGACCCCTTTGGCATGATTGCTACTGGAGGCATCACACCTCCTCCCTTAGCACCATGTCATCTGCCTCCATGACGTCCTCTAACCATGATTACCCGCACGAATACAATTCAAATTATTTAGTGATAATTTATAATCAAGTTTTTATACAGTGGAAGGCATAATGATCCCAAGTCATGGGGTTCAAACCACTCTGATACCATATGTAATGACCCAGCCGTTACGACAACAAATGAGACATACAACAGGAAAATATTTTTTTGTTTTCATTAGCAAACATACATCACAATTAATAACAACATCATTGACACATCATCCAATATATTAATGAAAAAATAATAACGCAATATCAATCATTTGCGAGATAAATCAGACACATTATTTCTATGAATAAATATACACATATTGATGCATTAACAAAAATAAATAGTAGCCCATAATCATTGCAATCATAGAAATAAAGGATGACACATAAACAATACGAATCCTAAAGTGCTCAACTCCTCTCATCAGGATAATCATCAGATAACACCATGATAACATGAGATAACATAATGCTAACTTAAGGATCATAAATATAATCATAAAATGATATAAGATACTACCTTCCCAACCTACCCTGCAAGGTTAGGACCTCCAGGCCACATAAGCAATTCTCAAACCCAAGTTGCAATTGATTTTAACCACTTAAGGTCTCAAGGTTGGCGACTGTTATGAGGAACAAGGAGGTGTCTACATCCCATTCACACAGTCAATACCAAACTAACTATGCTAAATCAACAACATCAATGATAACTAGTTTCTTCAATCGATCAATCCTTAACCATAACTAGACATGGTGCACGAGTAATCATTCGCATGAAAAATCATAGATCATATTAAATCTAAGGTGCAAAGGAATTATCAGTTAAATTCAAGGTGCAAACCCCAAACGAAAATTCCATCATCTGTCATAATAAAATTTCATCTCTCGCAAAAATACTAATATCTAAAACAATACATAACATTAATTCAGTGCTCGCATGGAGTCTAAATCCTCTACTAGTCATACATCACACCATTGAACTACGCACGAGCATTCTATTCAATTAATCCATCATTTACACATCAATGATTCAAGACGCAAGAGACTTTGATTATATTTCACAATGTGCAAGAGAATACCATTAAGAATCAATCATACTTAAATAATATTAAAGGCGCGTTAGTAACCAATTTCTAATCCAATCAGGAACATCAATAATCAAGGTGCTATAGAATACTAGTCATTAATCCGTCAGGAAATAACAATTTAATGGCGCCCATAATAAGTGTTAAATATTAAAGGGAAAGAGAATATTACAAAGAAAACACACAACGACATAAGTTAAGGAAGAAAAGTATCATCAATTTTATTCATTGTGCGAGTAGATCTCCTCCTTTCAATGATCATACGTCGACTCGATTAATGGCCAGAGAGTAAACTATAGACAAAATTATCTAATCCTAGATATACTTATCATGGAACAAGTAAACTAATGATTAATTATTATCCATCCACATTAGTCTTAAGGGGCATTGAGACAATAGTTAACGCTATCGTTAAAGAAAAGCATATCGCATTAAGGGACTCTGAATATAGGATTAAGGAATATAGCATCCATGAGCGCATATAGCATCAATAAGAACAAAAGAATTAAAGGAAAATGAATATAACATTACTGAATATAACATCTAGGAGAGAATGTAGCATTGTTAATAGCATAAGAATTAAAGACTATGAATATAGCATTAGTGATTATAACATTAAGGAGAGCATGTAGCATTCTTAAGAGCATAAGCATTAAATAAAAGCATAAAGCAATAATTAATATTAATGAATATCACATTAATGAGGGTGTATAGCATTAAGTAATAACATAAATCAATGATTCACATTATTGATTAAGGCATTAAGGAGAGTGGATGGCAGTGAAGGAATCTGAATATAAAATTCTAAATAAAAAATTCACTCCAAATCATAATTCATATAAACACCCTTCTATTTATGTAACTGGAACTACATTGATATGGAGGACTTCTTCCCACGCAAAGATAAGGGGGAAAAACACATAGGTAACAATCCAAAAATGGCTGGGAGATAGCATGTGGAACTGCATTGAGATGGAGGAGAAGGGGATGAAATAAATACCCATTAAGACATGCAGAGATAACAGTTTGAAAGTTGGGTGAATCTATGTCCATGGAGGAGTAAGGGGAAAATACATTACTGAGTAAGAAACATAGAGACATCAATCAAAAATCTGAGCGAATTCCTTTCCATGGAGGGGTAAGGGGCGAACAAATTACCTAGTAAGCAACGTAGAGGTAACGGTTCAAAAGTGTTGGGTAGAGAGGGAGAAGAACACAGGAAAATACAAAGGGGATGAGTATCAAGGGAAAAATCGAATCGGAGTGGGAGAAGGTGGCTGGGCAAGTCATAATTTTGGTAGAGGTTGTGTCTTCCACAAAACGTTGAGATCAGATACAAGAATTCAGGTAAACAAATAACAAAAAAGAAAAAATGGGAATGCGTACAGATAGAATCCCCTCCAAAAATGCATGGAAGAATAAAAAGAACACCACGGGTTTCCATGCAACTTTGAAAAATAAATCAGTGAATAAAATCACCCAAAAGGGAAACGAATCTAGGTGAATCCAAGAAAATTCGCAGAGAATGAATCAAGGAAAATAATTCTGCCAAAGGAAACAGATTAGGTGGGTGAGTTCGTGTTGCTAGATCTGGGTTAATCCATGAAAAAAAGTAAGGTCCAAGGATTGTTAATACATACTCAATGGTGGGAGTGCCATTTGATACTCAATACAGACACAGATCCTTAAATATACCCGGAGACAAGTTTCTGGATTGGCCTTGCATTAGATAGATAGTGGTGACAAAACACAAGAAATTCCAAGGGAAGACTTCAATATTTCTTGGGCACACAAACATCCAAAGCTCCATTATGCAACAACAAGACTTACAATTCTTAATAACAGAGGATCGAAAAAATCTAGTAAGAAGACTCAAGGCTAAGCATCAATTCCCAAGGTCAATATCCAAGGACACCGTCAAAAGTAATATGGGGTAATTATGTAATGTTAGGAAGAATAAAATACCCCTAAACTGTAGACAGATGGAAGAAATATGATATTACTCTCTTTGGCATAATTCAATAAAAGAATACAGAAAATTGAATAACCAAATCACAAAAACATCAATGAGCCTAGTATCAATGTATTCATTTTTCTCAAAAAATGTAAGTGACAATAGTTAACGCTATCCTTAAAGAAGAGCATATCGTATTAAGGGACTCTGAATATAGGATTAAAGAATATAGCATCCATGAGCGCATATAGCATCAATAAGAACAAAAGAATTAAAGGACAATGAATATAACATTACTGAATATAACATCCAGGAGAGAATGTAGCATCATTAATAGCATAAGAATTAAAGACTATGAATATAGCATTAGTGATTATAATATTAAGGACAACATGTAGCATTGTTAAGAGCATAAGAATTAAATAAAATCATAAAGCAGTAATTAATATTAATGAATATCACATTAATGAGGGTGTATAGCATTAAGTAATAACATAAAGCAATGAATCACATTATTGATTAAGGCATTAAGGAGAGTGGATGGTAGTGAAGGAATCTGAATATAAAATTCTAAATAAAAAATTCACTCCAAATCATAATTCATATAAACACCCTTCTATTTATGTAACTGGAACTGTGTCTAGATGGAGGACTTCTTCCCACCCAAAGATAAGGGGGAAAAACGCATAGGTAACAATCCAAAAATGGCTGGGAGATAGCATGTGGAACTGCATTGGGCTGGAGGAGAAGGGGATGAAATAAATACCCATTAAGACACACAGAGATAACGGTTCTAAAGCTGGGTGAATCTATGTCCATGGAGGAGTAAGGGGAAAATACATTACTGAGTAAGAAACACAGAGACATCAATAAAAAATCTGAGCGAATTCCTTTCCATGGAGGGGTAAGGGGTGAATAAATTACCCAGTAAGCAACGTAGAGGTAACGGTTCAAAAGTGTTGGGTAGAGAGGGAGAAAAACGCAGGAAAATCCAAAGGGGCTGAGTATCAAGGGAAAAATTGCATCGGAGTGGGAGAAGGTGGATGGGCAAGTCATAATTTTGGTAGAGGTTGTGTCTTACACAAAACATTGAGATTAGATACAAGAATTCGGGTAAACAAATCACAAAGAAGAAAAAATGGGAACGCATAGAGATAGACTCCCCTCCAGAAATACATGGAAGAATAAAAAGAATGCCATGGGTTTCCATGCAACGCTGAAAAAGAAACTAGTGAATAAAATCACCCCCAAGGGAAATGAATCTGGGTGAATCCAAGAAAATTCACAGAGAATGAATCAAGGAAAAGAATTTTGCCAAAGGAAACAGATTAGCTGGGTGAGTTCATGTTGCTAGATCTGGTTTAATCCGTGAAAAAAATCAAGGTCCAAGGATTGTTAATACATACTCAATGGTGGGAGCGCCATTCGATACTCAATACAAACACAGATCCTTAAATCTACCCCGAGAATAGTTTCTAGACTGGCCTTGCATTAGATAGATAGTGGTGACAAAACACAAGAAATTCCAAGGGAATACTTCAATATTTCTTGGGCACACAAACATCTAAAGCTCCATTATGCAACAACAAGACTTACAATTCTTAATAACAGAGGATCGAAAAAATCTAGTAAGAATACTCAAGGCTAAGCATCAATTACCAAGGTCAATATCCAAGGACACTGTCAAAAGTAATATGGGGTAATTATGTAATATTAGTAATAAGAAAATAACCCTAAACTGTAGACAGATGGAAGAAATATGATATTACTCTCTTTGGCATAATTCAATAAAAGAATATAGAAAATTGAATAACCAAATCACAAAAACATTAATGAGCCTAGTATTAATGTATTCATTTAGTGGCTCAAAAAATGCAAGTGATATAATTTGTGTTCAACAACAAGGAAATTATCAAATATATTTTGATTACCAATGGTCATGGCTATTGTCAAAACTAATCACAATTCAAATCCTTTACAATGCAATACAAATAAAATATCGTATTCCATGAGTTGAATTTCAAAGGTGTCCTCCCACGATCTCGCTCTGTCCATCTCCCCGCTTTCTAACTGTGAAGACCTCCAGTACCTCCCAACCAATGCTAGGGGTAGTATTCTTCCCCCTTATCCCCCTGAGCTGCAAAGGGGCCACACACACAAAAGTAAAGAAAAATCTAGCTCCCAGCTCACCTCGCAAGGTCGAACTACCACTCTCTTTTCGAGCTAGGTATCCCAACTCCCACAAGAAAAATCACTCAAAGAAATTCCAGGAGCATAACCTTATGCATACCAATCATGTCACATTCCCCTTATCTACCATTACTTTTATAGATTTATTCTTAGTGACCACTTTCCAATTGCACGATAAATTTTTTTTATTAAAAATTAATTAGGAAATACTCTCCCTCGTACACTTGTCACCTAATCCCTTAGTTGCACTAGAAATTCATTTATTTAATTTAATTTAATTCCAATTTCCCTCACCCAACCTAAAATTGCTCGTAAAAATGCTCCTTGTTGTCCCTTTATTCTTTCTATTTCCTTTTAATAATTGACGTCTTTCTAAAACTTAGTTGTTTTTTATTTAGGAAAGTTCTTTACTTAGACTATAATAGATTGCTTTCTAGGTTTCCACATTCCTTTTTGCATTCATTTCCCCTTTTTGTCAAAGTTCCAAAATAGCATGTCTTGCACATAAACAATAATTAATTCTTAGATAAATTATTTCTCTTTTAAACTATTAAATTGTTTTTTCTTTATCCCCCCCCCCACCCCCCTTTTATTAATTTATTATTTAGTTCCATTTTTTTTCTTATCTTCTTACCCTATTTATACTTAGGCTTAATTTTTAACTAGGCTTAGAATTATTAAGGGGATTTTTCAATTAGAAAAATTCTCATTTAAAAATTCCTTTAAGTCTAACCACGTCAAAACAAATTTTGTTTTCTAGGCACCTAGGTTCATTGAGTCATCTTTATTAAACTCGTGATGTGCCCTTCAAGATGCACTACGTGCTCCAAGGGTGCCACTCCCTGTTATTCATGTTTTATTTATGCGATGTTCCCTTCAAGACACACTACGTGCTCCAAGGGTGCCACTAGACTTTGACTGATTTTGGTAGATGTCCAACCCTTGGAGTCAATACTCCATAAGGAGACCTTGTGGGAGACTAAGGGTCTCTAAGGAATAGGGACCTTTCTTTATCACACGCCCCTTAGAATCTCCGTGAGAGACTATCTCAGTTTTCCTTAATGACATCACATATCTCTTGAAGTAGGTAATCATTAACCTACAATTCGAGGCATGTCGGGAGTGCTAGTAGGTTGTGGCAGGGATGTTGCCACACCTCTGCCTCAATATCTTTGGTTGTTGTGCATGACCGCTTTTCTCCTTATGTGATTCTGATTAGCAAGAAATCGTCATCCTGCATCCACCACGAAACACTGTCAATGATCCATAACAACATCATAATATACCTGCTCATATGTCACAATGAAAAAATAGAAATACCCAACCATATACAATCCACTCCCTTAATCGATCTAGAGTCCAAGGAGGTCGATCGAGGCCATCGACATCCTCAATCTGTCAAGTGTCTCGCACAATCAGGAGAAACCTACGAATAACACTTTTCTATACATAGATAATTAAATAACATAACATCATAATCCATAAACATCATCATTAGAATCCATAAGTGAAACAGACAACCATATACTAAAATGGATCACTTGCATGCAAGTGTCCTCAAAGAATAAGTCATATCATGTGCGTGCAAGAGCGAGATGTTACATGAGAGGAGAGATAAAGAAGGAGAATTGGGGAAGTAGTGTTGCGGGTAAGGGAAATTAGGGAGGTGAGGGGGTGAGGGAATGAGTGAGTTTGAACCCGATGAAAATAAGAAATAAATTAAGTAAGGAGTAGTATGGATTAAGGGGGTCGAGAGTGAGTGAAGTGAGGGGAAACGAGGGGAAAAATAATGAGTGTTGGAATAAGGAGAAGAAAGAATATCTAAGCATAGAGAATGTGGTAATTCAACCCACCATGCCATGATAATAAGAACCTACATGTTTCTTTGACCCAAGAAGATTCAAGAAAAGATTGGTTATGAACCCCAAAAATTCAAGAAGCATGGGTTATGAACTTGTGAGGATTTAAGAAGTAAAAACATGGGTTATGAATTTGAAAACTTATATGTAGTTCCAATAAATTATCTTTGTTCCAAATGGAAAAGGTGTCGTTTTTCATTTAAACACAAACCTGGATATATTGAGTATATGAACTCTAGTTTTGAATCTGAAAAATGCATGAAGAGTCTAAGATTGAGGGATACATGATGAAGTTGTAATCGTTCAAAATTTTTCTTCTTTTGATATCAATTTTTATTATTATTCCAGGAGTGGGAAAATATAGATGACCATTTTTTTGTGAACAACTGGCTCTAACAATGGGATAGTGAACCCCTGTGGGTTGCTGAGAACACCAAAACCTAAAGACCAACTACCTTCTGCATTACGAAATTGAGTCATCTTTGAAGTAAATTATTGTGACTCTTCCTCTATCATGGAGTTATCTTCAAATATTATTTCAATATAGTGACTGCCTTATTTTGCAAAACATGAACTGAAGAAGAAAAATGTATAAAAGATCTATCTACCGTACTTTACTTGAATGGAAGGGACACTTTCAAGTGTAGGTAGATTTCCAATAGAGTCATTCAATCATCCATCCAATTTTTGGAATCAACTCCAAAACTATGGAACATATTGGGGATTGTAGCAATGAGTGTGGGGCACTCTCAACATGTATTGGAGAAAAATTGAACTAGATGTGATGAACACATGATGACATTGATTCACCAACAATGATTTGGAACCATGATTCAATGAAATCAACTAGTCATCGCTCAATAGTGTTGCTATCTTTGATTAGATAAGGATTTTCTATTTTTATAATCCTTTCATTCTTTTCCTTATTATTGACCACTTCCATGATTTTTATTTAATGATGATGCCTTGAAAATATTCTTCCTTCATGGAATGGAAATCTTTCTCATCATTGTTCTGAAGATTTATTTCTTCCACCAATTCTTCTATTTTCCAATGTTCTTGTGAATTTTCATCATCTAGTCCAAGGATGAAATATTCTTTTGCATTTGGTGGAGGCTCTTAATTTTCATTCTCAAATTTTATACTTGAAATATATTTATATGGATTATATGAAAGGCTGGAACCTTCATTGTCTTATGTCCAATCATCTTCCACCTCATTCCTAGTGAACGTGACTCAACAATTCACATGTCGCCACATGTTATCACATGATAGGTTAATAATATTCCACATGTAACTGATAATAATATTCCATGTATCTTCAATGGCGAGATACCATATGTCATCCCTCCATAGGCTATCATGTGTGATCATGCGAGTGGATATTGGATCTTCCATGTTGCGCATTTTCACTCAGTGTTGAATCTCATAATTTCGTTGGTTGGTAATTGGATTAGTTTAATATATAAGTTAAATATGGAAGGAAAAAATGGAACGAGAGGGGATAAGGGTAGATTAGGGAGGGGGGGAAATGTAGGTGGAATAGGGATAAGGGTGACATAGGGTGAGGTAATGGCAGGGAAGTGTGGGTAGTGGGGTCGGGTTCACAGGTTTTGGAGTGAGGAAGGTGAGGATCGTAAGGTTACTGGTGAGTCCGACCAGTTAACAAAAACATAATGTTTAAGTATGGAGTAATGGGGGGTAAGGGGTAAGGGGAGGATATAGGATTGGAGAGATAAGGAAAGAGAAGTGGGTATGGAGCGTGGCGGGTTAGGGAAATGATGGAGGTTTGGGGGTGAGTGAATCCAAACCCGATGAGAATAATAAATAAATTAAGTAATGAGTAGTATGGAGTAAGGGGGTGGGGAGTGAGTGAAGTGAGGGGAGATGAGGGGAAGAAATAAGAAGTGTTAGAATAAGGAGAAGAAATAATAGTGAATCATGGAGGGTGTGATGAGTCAACCCTCCATGATATAATAAGAAGAAATTACATGGGTTTTGGACATGTGAAGATTCAAGAAAATATGGGATATGAACTTGAAAAATTCATAAAGGATGGGTTATGAGCCAGTGAGGATTTAGGAGGAAAAAACATAGGTTATGAACCCAACCATTTAAGTAGTTCCAATAAATTATCTTTGTTCCACATGGACGAAGCATCTTTTTCCATTTAAATTCAAACCTGGATATCTTGAGAATACGAACTCAGATTTTGAATACAAAAAATGCATGAAAAATATGATACTAAGGGCTACACAATGAACTTCTAGTCATCCAAAAAATTTCTTCTCCTAAGATAATTTTTTTTATTATTCCAGAAGTAGGAAAATATAGATGACCATTTTTTGGTCAATAGGATGAGGCTAAATTGAAAAGACCTAGGCAAGATATTATATATAAGTATGTTTTGAGTCAGGATGATCCAAAAATGATCCATATAAGGATAATAATAAATCAAAACTCACAGAGGCAAATCAAAATTCTTAGAATGGCTCTAGCAGACAGAGAAAAGGCAAAAAATAAAAGTTTCCAAAACTCAGTGAAAATGGCATGATCGTGAATATTGTGTTGCAAGATTTCTAATGCTGCAAATGGCTCATCAAATAGAGTTATGTATTGAAAGATATTCACAGCCAAATTTGTTGTCAAATAGGACCACTCAATAGGGGGCCACATCATCATCTGTACTACTGACGTCAACATGACGTCAATAAATGACATGGCAGGTTGATGTCAGCATGACTACTGCTAACATCAACATGCCATGTGGCATCACCAGAGGCTGCCACGTGTCACCCTCTAATGGTATTTTTAGAGGTCCATGTGGACCAGTAGAAAACTGCCACATGGCACCTCCAGGCGATGCTAAGTGGAACAACATAGGAAGTGCCACGCATCATGTACGGATTGACGGGGTGATTGGAGTCAACAGATAGGTGTAACAATCAGCGGGCACCATGTGGCCCAATATTGGACCCCCTAAACGCCCAATATCAACTCGTCAACGAATTTCGAAATAGAAAAAAAATGCTGGGTCTGCCAAATGTGGCGGACCATGCCAATTTTTAGCAGCAGTTGGAAGGAATTCTAGACTCCACTAAATTTAGCAGGAATCATATATTGCAATATGTATATATACAACCAACACACCAAAATGGAGTCCGGTGGGATTCGACCCCAGAACCTCCACCAATGCCCAAGCATTCACAATTCCTCCCACAACCAATGCGCCACAGGTACCTCTTGGTACATCTACCCATGAATATTACTTAAAATGTGTAATCCTCCCAGAGCTGAAGAAAAAGAGGCAAGAACCATACAACTTGATGGCACCGATTTTGAGATGTTACATTCATCATTGTAGGTTGCAGAGGGCACAAAAACTAAGACAAAATTCTTCTTGGGCCTGGGAATAAAAGTGTCAGATCGGAGCGTGGAGACAATCATTTTTGGATAATTCGATGAAAAAAATTCAGTGGTGATGTTTGTTTTCTTATCTGAGCATTATTTCTACAGCTTGATTTTAGAATGAGGTATATTTATGTATTTTCCAAATTCTTTCGCTGAGTTAATGAAAGAGCCTACCCATTTGAGAGTAGGACCCAGAGACATAGTCCACCAGGGAAAAACTCTATTATCAAATTTTTTTGTTCATATATTATGCTTATGTCTCTTCATTTATAAGTTTTCCCTTCTTTAATGGTGCACTTTAATTTATGCTCATTTAATGCAATTCTTTATAAGTCATGATGAAAAGATCCTGGATCATGTTGGTATCAGAGAAGTCATATTTGACTTGAATTGTTGAGTGTGAATGCTTACTAGGGACAAGCATAAGAAGGGTGAAGGAACTCTTAATACTTTCAATCCCAAAGTTGGTCGTGTATCCAAAAGGAAGAAAATGGAAGAAGAGGACAAGTGTTATGAACAAGAGAAAAAATTTCACATGGTCTTTTATCGCATGTCAGAAATGGTCGAGTGAATGTATGGAGATTATGAGAAGAGGATGAATAAGAAAGGGAATAAAAATGAAGCACATGTAAATGATGATGCTTTGGTAAACCAAGGGGATGGAGGAGATCCTCTTGAGCCTCTATCTTCACCTTCGAGTTCTAGTTCGTCTTCCTCTGAGCATTCTCATTATTCTCACCATTCTATCCATAAAGCCTCTTTTAAGAAACCATTATTAAAGCTTGATGTAAAATTTGCTTTACATATGTTTAATGGAGATTCTAATCCTGAAAAGCTAGATGATTGGATCTGACAGGTTGAAGCTTATTTTCATGTCCAACATATTGATGAAGAGGAAGTTAAAGTGAAATTGGATTCTCTTCGGTTGGAAGGCACCACTCTCGTATGGTGGGAGAGTAAGCTTAAGGACATAAGTAAGTTTGGTAAGATTCTTTCCTCATGGTCAGAATTTAAATCAATGATAAGGAAGGAAATTTATCCATTAGGGTATTTACATAAATCAATGATGGAATGGAAAACTTTAAGGCGAAGTAAAGGACAAATTATACAAAGTTTCATATAAACATTTAGGAAGAAAGCTCTTGCATT
Source organism: Picea engelmannii (assembly GCA_009831015.1). Taxonomy (NCBI): domain Eukaryota; kingdom Viridiplantae; phylum Streptophyta; class Pinopsida; order Pinales; family Pinaceae; genus Picea; species Picea engelmannii. The sequence goes on along the minus strand of ML793850.1, from coordinate 529,115 downwards.
GAAAATTCTGTTGGATTCTTATGAAACTTTAATAAAGTATATTGGTGCACTTCACAGTTATATTCATCATACTTTTCTCTTGTTTAACCCCACTAGTCTTGATGAAGTTTGTGTGCAAGCCACTCACCTTGAGAATAGGGGGAAACATGTTCAAGAAGATCGCACAAAGAAACCTTCCAATTTCCCACAAAAGACCTTTATGAAGTTTAAAAGGAAGTACAATAAGACCGCTACAGTGACGAGAGAAGGAGGAAAACCATCTTGCACTCATTGCAAGAAGAGTGGTCATGATGAAAAACATTGTTGGAAACTGCACCCAGAAAAGAAACCAAAGCAGTTCAGTGGAAAGAGGAAGACAAATATTGTTCCTACGGTACAAAAAGATCTTGGTTCTGATTCAGGAGATGAAGGAAATATCACAGCGGTTCGAGTACAAGGTAAATATTCTCTTCATGTTAGTTCAAGCTCCAATGAGGAATCTCATGTTGATGAACGAAAGAGGAATGAGTTATTTCATATAAGAGTTGTATCTAAACATACTGAGATAGATACATTTTTTGATCCGAGTTCCTAAGTAAACTTAATATCTGAAACACTTGTCAATAAAATGGTTCTTTAAATGAAACCACATCTGAAACCTTATCCTCTTGGTTGGGTATGTGACAAGGAAAAACTTGATGTCAGCAAACAATGTAGGATGATATTTTATATTGCTTCAAAATTGATTGATGAAGTGGATTTGGATGTTGTACCACTTGATATATGTGGCATAGTTTTGGGAAGTCCTTATATTTATGATATAAAATCAATCTTCTTTCTTCAAGAGAATAAATACCACCTTACTAAACGGGGAGTGGAATATATTTTTATAGCTCACAGCATGAGGGTAAATACAACACTTGTTAGTGCAGGGAAAATGAAAAGACTCATAAAAACTAATAAGAGATATGTACTCATGGTCATCAGAAAGAAAGATGTTGAGACATCCGATGCTTTCCAAGGGTGTGATCCATATCATAAAAAATAATTAATTGATATTGTATCTAAGTATGATGATATTTTTCAGGAAACAGATGGATTACCTCCTAAGAGGGAAATCCAACATGAGATACATCTTAAGCAAGATTCTTCTCTTCCTAATGTGGGCATATACATGATGTCAGTTGTGGAGATGATAGAGATCAAGAAGTAGGTACACGGCTTATTGGATCAAGGGGTCATCAGGCCCAATTCATCTCCTTTTGGTTGTCTGATAGTGAAGGTTCCAAAGAAATATGGCATATGGAAAATGTGTGTCGATTACCAAACATTAAATAAAATAACGGTGAAAAATCGATACCCTCTTCCTCGCATAGATGATTTACTTGATCAATTGAATAATGTTGTCTATTTCACTAAGTTGGATTTTCACAGTGGATATCATCAAATCAGAGTCGCAGAACATAATGCATGGAAAATTGATTTTAAAGACAAACAAGAATTGTTTGAGTGATTTATTATGTCGTTTGGGATTTGTAATTCTTTGGCAACTTTCATGCGTGCGATGAATGATGTATTCAGGCCTTTCATAGATGAATTTGTGATTGTATATTTAGACGACATTCTTGTATTTAGCGAGACTTGGGATGAGCATGTGAGGCTTGTAAAAAAAGTATTGGATACATTGGAAAGGAAAAAGTTGTATGTAAAATTGTTTAAATGTGAATTTAGCAAGACTACACTTGTGTACTTAGGTCATATTGTAGGAGGGAAATTGAAAATTGACCCTTCCAAAATTGATGTAATTGTAAATTGTCCTGAGTCAAAAAGTGTAACCGAAGTTCAAGGCTTCTTAGGTGTAGTCTAGTATTGGAGGAGATTCATTCCAAAATTAGCCTTTATAGAATCTCCTTTGCATGCCTTAACCAGTGTGAAGAACACTTTTCAGTGGGAAGGAAATCAACAAAAATATTTCAACACTTTGAAGGGGAATATCAGTACCTCACTAGTATTAACACTACCAAATATTCAATAGCCTTTTAAGATCAAGACAGATGCCAACGAATATGCCATGGGTGCAGTATTGATGCAATATCATAAGCCTATCTATTACCACTCTGAAAATTTTAACCAAGATGTTGTTAACGACCCTACATATGATAAAGCGTTGTATGCATTAGTTCAAAGCGTAAAGAAATGGAAGCACTAATTGTTAGAGAAGGAAACAATCATACATATAGTTCACCAACCCTTACGGTATCTTCAAGCACAGACCAAATTGCAACACTATCGACACTACAGGTGGATGGTTTTTCTACAACAATTTCACTTGGTAATCAAGTGCAAAAAGGGTACAAGTAACAAGGTAGCTGATATGCTTTCTAGACCTACTATTGTTGCTTCTATTGTTTTGAAGAATTCTTCTTTATCTCATGATATCTATATAGAACAATATTCCATCAATGAAAATTTTAAGGAAGTATATGTGAAGCTAACCCTTGGTGCATAGGTAGAGAACTATTGTCTGTGGGGAAAACTACTCTACCATCTTGGAAATCTATCTATTCCTACAAGTGAAGGAGTCCATGTAATACAAGAAGATCATACTTCTCTTGTGTCTAGGCATTTTGGGGTAGGAAAGACTATGGCTCATTTGCAGAGGTTTTTTTACTGGCCTCAAATGAAAGCAATTGTAACTAAATATGTAAAGGGGTGTGTGATGTGTTCTACTTGTAAGCCCACTAATAGAAAACTAGGGCTATACTCACCACTTCCTGTTCCATCCCATCCATGGGAAAGTGTCTCCATGGATTTTGTAGGGGGTTTACCAATGACCAAAGGGGGCCATGATTATTTGAATGTTGTAGTGGATAGGTTCAACAATATGTGTATCTTGATGCCACGTAAAATGTAGATCATTGTTGAGAAGACTGCTAATCTCTTCTTTCAACATGTTTGGGTTCACTTTGGATTACCCACATCTATCGTCTCAGATCGAGATACTCGATTCCTTGGGGATTTTTGGACTATCTTGTGGAGAATTATGGACACCAAATTGAAGAGGAGCATTTCTTTCCATCCATAGATCGACATATATACATAGGTGGTAAACTGAACAATGGTACTTTTTCTTCGAGGCTACTGCAACAAGCATCCCAAGGTATAGGATGAATAGATACCCTATGTAAAACATGTGTAGAATCGAGCTTTACATTCATCCACTCAGAGTTCACCTTTTGATACATATTTTGGGTACCTACCAAAGGTTCCTTTGGGCTGGATGTACGGGAGAGATTTCAATGTAAATGAAGAATGAACAAAGGACAGAGCCCAGAAGTTCATCCATAGGATTCAACATATACACCAGGAAGTCAAGAAACAAATGGATAAAAGTCAATTACAGTATAAAGCTCAGCATGACAAGCACAGGGTTGATGATCAGTTCCAGGTTGGAGACCGAGTATGGATTCACATCATTAAGGAGAGATTGAAGGGTGAAGGAAAGAAACTCAAGCCCATTCGTTATGGACCCTGCACTATCTTGGAGATAAGCGGTACCAATTCTTTTCGTATGTATCTTCCACCTTATATGCATATTTACTTAGTTGTGAACATTGAGAACTTGAAACTTTTTTAGCCTCCCATGCTCATGGATCAAGATCACGAAGTTTCAATACCATCAGTTGATGAGTTTGCACCTGAGTACTTGGATGACCTACAATAAGATATCATCTTGGATAGGAGGACGAGGAATTCATGCAAGGTGATGTTGATTATCTTTGAGTAGGCTTAAAAGGCACACATCCAAGCAAGGCAAGGTGGATTGAGAAGGACAAAGTGAGGGAATCTTCCCTCACTTACCAGTTGCTTGACGAAATCTTTTGGTGGTCCAAAAATTTCTCAGTGGGAAGGCGTGATCCAAAAATCATCTAGACAAGGATAAGAGTAACTCATAACTCACAGAGGAAACTCAGAATGGTGAGAATGGCTCCAACAGATAAAGAAAGGGAAAATATTTCAAAGTTCCCAAAACTTAGTGAAAACGACATGATCGTGAAGAGCGCTCCACATAATTTCTAACAGTGCAAATGACTTGTCAAACAGAGTTACGGTTTGAAATATATTTGTGGTCAAAGTTGTGGTAAAACATGGCTAGTCAACAGGGGGGGCACATCATCATCTGTACTATTAACGTCAACGACTGACATGACAGAGTGATGTCATCATGACGGTTGCTGATATCAGCATGCCACATGGAAGCACCAGAGGCTACCATGTGTCACCTACAAATGGGATTTTCATGGGTCCATGTGGACCAATATAAAAGTGCCACGTGGCACCTCTAGGCGATACCATGTGGCACCTCTAGGCGATGCCATGTGGCACCACCCTGGAAGCACCACATGTCATGTATGGATTGATAGGGAGATTGATGTCAGCAAACAGGTGGACCAATCAGTGAGAGCCACATGGCCCAATCAATGGGCAAAATGTGGCACCCCCGAAACGCCCAATATCAACTTGTGAATGAATTTCAAAATAAAAAAAAATAGCGGGTCCGCCAAATCTGGCGGACCACGCCAATTTTTAGCAGCAGTTGGAAGGAATTATAGAATATGCTAAAGTTAGGGGGAATCATATATTGAAATATATATATATACAACCAGCACACCAAAATGGAGTTTGGTGGGATTCGACCCCGAAACCTCTGCCAATTCCCAAGCCTTAACAATTCTGCCCACAACCAATGCCCCACTAGTACATCTTGGTACATACGCAAGGATTTCGAGACGATACAATCATCATTGCAGGTTGCTGAGGGCATAGAAACTGAGACATAATTCTCCTTGGACCTGGGAGTGTCAGAGTCAGATCAGAGCATGGAGACAATCATTTTTGGGTAATTGGGTGATTTTGATCTCAGCATCTATTCTACAACTTGATTTCAAAATGAGGTGTATTTATGTATTTTCCAAATTCTTTTGCTCAGTTAATGAAAGAGCCTATCCATTTGAGAGAAGGGCCCAGAGACATAGTCCACCAGTGACAAAATCTGTTATCAAGTTTTTGTGTTCAGATCTTATGCTTATGCCTCTTGATTTTTAAGTTTTCCCTTATTTAATGGTGCACTTTAATTTATGCTCATTTAATGCAATTCTTTATAAGTCATGATGAAAAGATCCTAGATCACGGGATGTTTTTGAGTACTTGTGAGGAAATGGTTTTGATGGTTGTCGATAGGATCAAACTATGAGAAATCTAGAGAAGGTTATACAATTTCAATCCCTATAGAATAGTGATTTAGGCTTGCGGGTGAGAAGAAAAATAAATTTTTTTGTAGTGTCTATGGTTGGGAGGTACATGTTCTCTACTTAGTTTGTTTCCAGTTATTGAAGAAGGATCATATAAGTTCTTTAATTTATTTATCTTTTCATTGTTTATTATTGATCATATTAACCATAATTTTACAACTTTTGTACAATAGCAAATGTTTACAAAATTTATAGTTTTTATATCTAAAAGAATGATGCGTTCTTCTTATCACTGAACTATTAGTACACGTATTCAATAAAATTCCAACTTGATATTTCTACTTTGAAAAGAATATTGTTTATAATCTTTGCAATGAGAAATACAAAAATACATAAAAGAACTTGTAGGTCAATATAATTGTAAAGAGTTTACAATTAGTGTAGTAAGAAAGAAAAGAATACCTAATATTATTTTATTTTTAAATAGGTATGATCATTTAAAAGAAGAAGTTTGGAAAAATTCAAAGATATTCTTGGATATAAATACAAAAACAAAGTTATATACAACATATTGAATTTTATCTAGTAAACTATTTTGTGCATTGGTTTCATTTCAAAATAGTTTTTTAAAAATAGCTTGTTCAAAGACATATATAAGGTTGCATCTAAGTAGTATAAGTTACATCATGCATCTGGTAAACATGGTTGTTTATGTTAAACACTTCTCGATATTGTTTTCTTTTCATAAAAACTTGCTCAATTTTTTTTGCCAGAGAAAGTATTTACTAGCATATATTACAACAAGTAAAAAATAAAGATTATTTTGACATTAAACTTAATAAAAACCAAATCATGGTATCCAATGCAGAGAGAGAATATTTTCCATACAAAATAGAGTGCACACATACAAACAATATGATAGTAAATGAAATACTATGGTGTTAACCCATTAAAACAAGGTATTATAACTAGAATTGAACCAAAGACATATCATGTTAAACTTTTAAAAAGAAATCGTGAAATCCAAATTACCATGAGAACTCGGCATTGGAATAAGGGTTATTCCCTTTATTTTATATAATAAACTAATTAAACATCAATGATATCGATACAAGATAAAATATACATGTTTATATAACACAAATAGAGTTGTATGTCTGGGATGGTCGCTCCATTAACCAAACCCTCCACGTTGGAGTCAAACAGTGTCATATTAACACATCGAACTATAAACTAAACTATAGCTTGATAATAGAGATAGAATATAAGTCGTCATAAATAGTTTTATCCAGAACATTAGAGAGGTATCTAATCTATATAGATATTCTAAAATAAAACCCTAAGATATTAAAACACATTGATTCTTCTAATAATGAAAAATATTAGATGTAGGTAAACCCGAACTTATGTAATGAACGAGGATACCTGGTCATTTTTTTTAAAATGAGATGAGCCACGGTAAGGAGACACTCTAACGGTGGTCGTCTCCACCTGCAACTGACAATAAATAAAAAGTTATGGTTGTAATAAAGAATGAAGAACCAAATAAAAACTAGAGGTGACAAACAAATACGATATTGTTTGTTTCCCTCTACAAGAAATGACAAGCATCTTTATGCTTCTTGGAAGGCCATCTATAGTAGTAATATTTAACAAATCATCCACACTGAACGAGATAAACTCTTCCAAGAATAAAAATAAAATATCAGGTTAAAAATCAATTATTAAAAGAGGACATCATTCCCTTTCACTTTGAACTTAACATTCTTCAAGCAATGTGTAGTTCTTAGTTTTCAAACCAATTTCATCATATGGATCGGGACTGAAAATCTCCATGACTATAATGTGAAACTAGGGAGTAAAATGTGCCACTGGAGATAATGGAGAAACATGTTACAATGAGAAAATGATACAGCGAACACCAAGAAAAGAATTGCAATAAATAATGGTGGATAGGGGTCATGTTTTCCCATGCCATAGATGATAGCAATGGCACTGGAAGAGTGAAAACTTGGAATAATTAATGGCATGAAGACATGGCTTGTCCGAGAGTTTATCTCTCTGATTACCATAGAACTTACTGTGAGTAAACCAAGCTTAAGGTAATGCTAAAAATGTAGTTAACAACACGTTAGTTCAATACATTTAATTTGTGATTATGACTCATGAAAATTGTAAGCATATGTATACGTTTTTCCAATATCCTATGTAGACACCAAGGTTGAGAACGTGTCGGTACAACGAGACGGTCATTAATGGTATGGTGTATGTTTTATTAATTGCCATAGATATTATATATGGGTGGGTTGAGAATATAATCCACCAACAAATGAAGATTATACACACACCCATATTGTGTATATAATACATTAATACCCACGGTAGGGATTATATTATCAAATATATTTAACATTGAAAACTTCTTAACATAATAAAAGAAGAGTTAAACCATGTCCAATATTGATATTAGTCATATAAAGGATTGGAATCCATAAGCAATGTATAAGGATTAAAATTTGATAAAGGATTAATTCTCTTAAGAGTTATAATAAGGTAGTAAAATTCAAATATCAAGTAACAAAGTATATCTTCTCCATATCCCATGAAGTCACAATTTTTATTTTAATGTGGACTTGGGCGAATGAACTATAGTATGATGATAACTTGTAAATGGAGAACGATTATAGAGTTTAATTTAATTACTCCAAAGGAAATAAGATAGTAATTCTTTACGTGTAGAGAGAATTATTGCAAGTGGCTTTGAATAGGTACCTTGTCACTTGTCATTTCAACTTGACATGACAATTAGATAATCATATGCAATAGAGATTTAGCCAATTTATAAAAGATATATAATTTGGTGAATAAAGTCATTACAGCCTCTCATATTGTAATATGGGTGCCAAACTAAATATCATCCATAGTAAACTATTCATTAATTAGTGGAACACTTATGAGTATGAGAAATAATATGTTAATTATGGTTGAACATGATTGAGTTGATGATTATGTTAACTATGGTTGAACATGATTGATTTTATCAGCACATTTACTATGGTTGAGAATGATTGACTATGGATGACCTTTAATATGACACCCATATTCCAATACCAGCGACACAATTCATAAACATCGCACTGAAACATAACCATAAAGGAATGTTGTAAGGTGACATAACCCTAAATGAGCATCACAATGTCACATAACCATCTAGGAACGATGCAATTCAACATAATACATTAAATATGTAAGTCACAATGTGACTCGACCATTGAGGAATGTAGCTATTTGACATAATTTAGCCTTGAAAATGTTACGTCACATTGTGACGTTCATTTAGGGTTATGTCACCTTGTGACATCCTTTATGGCTATGTTTGAGCTCATATGAATGGCTATTGGGATATTGGTGCTAAATTAAAGGTCATTCATAGTCAACCATTCATAAGCATCACACTAAGTTTATTGTTGTTGACCATGTTTATTATGGTGAATAATGTTTGACTATAAAAAACCATGTTGATTATAGTGATTAATATTTGACTGTGGTTGACCATGTTGATTATGTGTAACCTTGGTTTACTATGGTAATATCACATTACAACATTCGTCTTCATTGAAAAATGTTGAATTACTAAACTCATCAATGGAATCTCAAAAGGTGAAAAAACCTTAAATGAACATCACAATGTGATGTAACTACTTATGAATGATGCAATTCAACACAATACATGTAAGATGTACGTTGCAATGCAACACAACCATTGAGGAATGAAACAGTAACATGCTGATTATGGTGAGTAATAGTTGACTATAAAAAAACATGTTGATTATAATGATTAATAGTTTACTATGGTTGACCATGTTGATTGGGTATAGCCTTGGTTTACTATGGTAATATCACATTGCGACATTCATCTTGGTTGAATAATGTTGAATTCATAAATTCCTCAATAGAATGTCACAATGTGACATAACCTTAATTGAACATCACAATGTGACATGACCATTTAAGAATGATGCAATTCAACATAATACATTGAAGATGTATGTCACAATGCAACACAAACATTGAGAAATGAATTTATTTGACATAAATTAGTCTTAAAATGGTTACATGACATTGTGATGTTCATTAGGGTTATCTCACCTAGTTACAGTCCTTTGAGGTTATGTTTGAGTGTGATATTTATGAATTGTGTCCTATAGGGTGCCAAACTAAAGGTCATCCATAGTCAATCCTTCATATGCATCACAGTGAGTTAACTATGGTTTACCATGTTGATTATGGTCGGTAATGGTTGACTATGGAAAACCATGTTGATTATAATGATTAATGGTTGAGTATGGTTGACCATGTTGATTGTGTATAACCATGGTTTACTATAGTAATATCGCATTGTGATGTTCATCTTCATTGAATATTGTCAAATTTATACATTCCTCAATGATTGTGCTACTTTTCGACGTACATATTCATTGCCTTATTTCAAATTGCGTCGTTTCTAAATGGTTGTGTCACATTCTGAGATTCATTTAGGGTTAAGTAATTTCACCAGTTGTCATATTCTTAACCATGGTTTCCATATGTGATTATGACTATATTTTTAACCATGGTTTCCATATATTATTGTGAATCATTGATTTTTGATGAAAACCATGGTTTCCATATGTGATTATGACTATATTTTTAACCATGGTTTACATATTTTATTATGAATCATTAACTTTTGATAAATTGTTATTTTCCTAAATGTTTGTGTTTCATTACAATATTTTGAGTTTGTTAGTGTGTCAACAATGATTGACCATGATGTACTTGGGTGACCATGGTTACATTGTTGACATAGTCGAGTCACTATGGTTGATTCTTTCTCACCATCGTGTACTTGATTGACCATGGTTACTATGTAACATAGAAAATTACTATGTTATTTGATGACTATGTTGCATTGAAGAATACATTTTTATAGATCATATAAATAAGTTTTTTATATCTACTATAACATAGTATGTAATGCCTAGTTAGCTTCAGATTCTCTTTAATAGTTTTTTAATATCCAAATGCTTCGCTTCTCTTTAAAACTTGGTAGTTTGATTATGATTGACCATGATGTACTTGGTTGAGCATGATTACTATGTTCACATGGTTGATTTACTATGGTTGATTGTTGTTCACCATGATATACTTGATTGAGCATTGTTACTATGTGAAATAGTAAAATTACTATGTTCTTTGATGTTTATGTTTCATTGTTAGTTTGCAAGGATAGGGATTATAGTTGAAATTGATTATTAAATGCTTCTAATTCATAATCGAATATGAAAATTTCATGTCATTCGGCTCCTTCATTGGGGACGGAGAGAAGTATGAGGGAAGAAGTGAAGTATTTATAGAAAATCTTTGTGAAAGGATATTTCAATTCCTTCTCCTCTTTCTTTTTCTCTTTTCTAATCAAAACCTAATTTCTTGTCATACCCATAAAATCTATGTGAGTTATGTTGCATTGAAGTATAACTTTTTTATTAATAAGATAAATAATTTTTTTAATCTATCATTTAAGTTAAACATGCAATTCATTTCTTTTATTTTTTAGAGATTAAAAGTATTCATTTACATTGTTGTCACTCTGTTCAAATTATTGAATCTTATAGCATGCATGATTATAATACGAAGTGATCATTTAAATCACATGCAATTCATTAGAATTCTAGTCTACGAAGTAATGAGTGTTATGGCGTCATCACTTATTTAATATACAATTCTCTAGCATATAGATGAGTGCGTCATAATTCATTTAATATATAATTCTCCAAGATAGAGAGATTAGTGTACACTCAGTGATACTGTTCCCATGGGTTCTTAGAGAAGCTTGTGCTCATATAGACAATGTCAGGTGAGGTAGGCCATAAAGACTACCAACCATGGAAACATTATTGTACATCGTTGCCTCCAAATGAATATAAGTAGACCCTAGGTCCTTGAATTGATCATTTAAATCGATTTGAACTACAATTCCAACATGAACATTTGGATTTCGTGCATCTATATTGTACCATTTTGAACATCCTTCGTTGCACTCGACCTTCTTCAGTGTTACATGAATATATGGAATGGAGGCACCGTGATGATGAAGATTTTGGGGATACTGGATTTGAAATCCTGACATATACGATAACTTTAACGAGTTCTTTCCTAGGATGTAATCTACCTGATGAAGCTCATATAGTCAAAGACCTTAAAGGTTAGTTTTATATTTGTAATCGATCTGATTAATCACGTCTTATTGCTACATTTACCTATCTTTGTGCAAAGCTTCGAATATCTGAAATTTTAAAGGAGACACCATGTAACATCATGCTTTAACTGAGCACACTATTATTAGCTTATTCTTTGAGGAAACTTGCTTATAAGTGATTCAGGTATGGTACTTTCTGATTTCATTTAGATTATGGGTTATATATGACGAGGTTGAGGTGTTCTGTCTTATTGATTGAATTGATGTATATATATTGACAGATTCTTTTGGTGAGTCATCCTGAGTTTGCAGGACACATGACAGATTAAGGATGTTGATGACATTGATGGATTCCCTTGGACCCTGGATTGAGTCAGGGAGTGGATTGTATTTATTGGGTATTTCATTTCACACACATATGTTGTATGATTGATTTTATTAAAGATTTATATATATAGAATTGTTGACAACATTTTGTCAGTGGATGCAGGTTTGATGATGCTTGCTAATCCGACTCACATAAGGAGTAGAGGGGCCACATGAAAAAATACTAGACATTTAGGGAGAGGTGTGACAACATCCTTGTCACAACCTACTATCACTCCCATCATGGTTTGAATTGTACGTTAATTATTACCTAGTTCGAAGACCCCATGATTCCATGAGGGCGGACTGATACAGTCACTCATGAAGATTTATAAGGAGCGCACAATAAGGTGAAGTGATTATTCCTTAGAATCCCTTAGTCTCTCACAAGGTCGACCGAGTGGGGTATTGACTCCAAGGGTCACACAACTTCCAAAAAAAGTTCTAAGGCGAGTAGCACCCTTGGAGAACGAAGGTGCGTCTTGATTGAAACATCATGCAATTTAAAACTTGAAGTCAATAAATGTAGCTCGCCTAGAAAAAACATTGAATTATTTAGAACTTGTTGGATAAAATAATTAATTAAATGATATATTATTAGTTGAGAAGCCTAACAAGAGTCAAATCCTAAGTCTAATATTTGGCCTAAGTCTAAGTTTGATTCAGAATCTATCTAAATTTTTTGGAGTTGAATGATCGTGTGAGATCGTTGGAAGATGTATTTTTTTTTAATGAAGCCACGTGCAGTACACATTCAATGTGCTTGATCTTATCTGTCTGTCACAAATATTTATTGTAATAAATGCTAAGTAGTTTATGCTTTTAATTCGATAGGATATCACTAAGTTATCTTGGAGGGAAAGCTCAAAGAGCTTGTGTTTTATAAATAAATTTGTTGTTGCCCAAATGAGGCTACTGAAGTTATTATTGTAGTTGTTGTAGTTCTATATGGTGTAGAAGTTGTTGAAGCTTATCAGAGTGTATGAACACATGTATATTTTTAGTTGAATGAATATAATAGAGAATATTGTTCCAAATGTTTGGTGTTGTTATGTCTATCTGAGTAAATGAATGGTAGACTTTCTATTTACTTATAATTCTCTATTATTTCTTGTTATTGTTTTTATGATTGCATTTACATGGTTGAATGTATGAACCTGTGAGGGTTTACAAAAGTTTCAATTTTTTCTCTTCTATGAGAAAGTGCAAGGTGTGCATAGCATCCGCAGGGCATGCGTTGACAGAGTCTGTCTTGATTTAGAATCTTAGAAGAGATAACATGAAACTTACATGTGCAAGGAGTGCATAGTCGTCTGCAAGGTGTGCATGACATAGTCTGTTTAGACTAAGGAGTTCAACAGACATAGTTGAAGGAAGTTTTTCACGGGAGTGCACATACTCAATGCTTATTTAAGTATCAAAAAACTATTCTTAGAAGTTCAGAGTGTTGAAGGGGAACGAGTCCAAGAAATAACTTCGAGCTTTGTATGCAAAGAGTGCATCTTGTCTGCAAGGAGTGTGTGACAAATCATTTTAACTCACAATCTCAGGAGGAGTAAATCGAGCATGGTTGCAGAGGAGTGTGAAGAACTATCACAAGGTGTGCGTAGTCATCCACAAAGAAGTTGAGTTGAAGAGAATACTTGTTGGAAGTTGTGAACAAAAGTCAAATTTTGACTAAGTGTCGAAAAGGTAGTCTGAGAAGTCAGAGGTCTCGAAGAAGAACAAGATTAGAAGGGATAGAGGGAAAAAAGTTCTTAATAGGGAGGATCCTCTTATGATTACCCGAAGTAACACATGATATCCATTCAGAGGAAGTGGTATTATTACAAACCGTTAGATCTCAGAGAGTTGCGCAGTGGTTAGCCGTGAATTCCTTCAGGAATTCACGACTCAAAGGATTTGGAGTGTTGAAGAGTCAAAATTCCTGAAGTCGTGAAGTCACGAAGGAATCATAGCCATTGGCTATGAGGAGACACGTGGCAACATATTGGAGAGTCTGGAAAGTAAAGGTTCAGAAGTTGTGTTATGTGAGAAGAACTTTCACGGAGTCATGAAATCTGAAGTGAAGCAGGACCGTCAGGTCTGGTAGGACACACGATAGAGATCTGTGCATTCAGAGGAAGGTGTTTTGGAAAGAATCAAAGGTGGAGGTCAGAATATTTATAAAGTTCGAAGCTACAAAAAAGAGTTGACTCACAATCATAGCCTGTGGTCATATTAGAAGGAGAGTTTAAAATGGGGCTAATAATTTCATATTGGTGTCGCAAAAGTGCTAGAGAGAAGAGTTGTGAGTAGTTTGAACCTACAAGGTGATATCAAGGGGACATGTGTGTCCATTGGAGTCCTGAGGAGCTAATTCGGCTCGTGCAAATTGAAGATCCTTGACTAGGTCGCAGAATCACCAGGAGGGAAGGGGGGATGCATCAAGTGGTATCAAAGCCTCAAATTGTGCTATGTGTGATGGAGGAAGTCCAAAAAAATGACACCTAGAAGACATGCAGAGCCACCCATAGAAAATAGAGATATGGAAAGGGAGATGATAGAAATCATAGCAAGGTTGGATGCCATGGAGACAACACAAAGGAGAGAACCGGACGCTGAATATGTAACATACCCCGCCACCCACGGGATGAGGTACACTACCTTCAAGCCCACCCTTGGACTTATTTTTCTTACTGACACCTTTTTAAATTAATAAGGATGCATAAAAGAAAATATCTAATGACATGCACAACAATAACCAAAAATCATGCATATTCTAAATATTCAATTAAACGATAAATAAATAAATAGTGGAATACATTCATATATAGGTAAATAATACCATAACAGAGAGCACTTATCTTTATAAAAGAAGACACTAACTGGTTGTAGACAAAGGAAGTTCCACCCAACGGCTGACACTACTGTTCCAAATCTCAACAACACTGTCACCCCCGAGCCAGGGCTATGAATCTACAAGGATGGTTCCATAGTGTAAATTGGCTTCCTGAACTAGTCAACAATCAATCTCTCACATGCTTTCCCAGCACTCACAACAATCCAAGTACCCATTTCTCTTCTACCCATCTTGCACCACCCAGGAGAATGGACCCCCACCCTTCTCTTTCACGCGGTCCCTCAGGCAGTCCTTCTCCTTCCAGGGCTCTAACAGAATTGGTCCAGAATATCCATGATGGAACTCTTAGGACTCAAAGATGTGAATAAAGATGGACAAAGTCCAACACATCTCAGACATGCAGGCCTCAAGTCATGGCCAGATTACACCAGCGACCTCTATAGCCAACAATACCATGGCTACTCTTCAATAGTTCATTTTCCCTTCCCCAAGCCATGATATAGACGAGGAAAGATGAATGGGTTATGGAAATGAATGGATTGATTTCTCCATGCAAGGTATGAAACAATGAAAAATTGATTGAATAAAATGTGTGAGGGAAGAGTGAAGAGACCCTCAGAAGAGAGAGGATGATAAAATGAGAGAGAGATAGATAAAGAACAAAGCAATGAATGGATGAACCAACCCCCCCCCCAATAGACCAGGGGTGGGTTTAAGAAATTTGTGGGGAATCAAGAACCTCTTGGACTCCCCCCAAGAATCTCATGTAACCAATCCACTCCCTTAGACAAAAGGGTAATCAAAATAGGAAATAAAAATGTATCCCCCCAATCCCCATATCTTCTGGAATCATAGCCCCCTATAACTCTAGTCCTTGTCCGTCTAGCAACCAACGATGTATTTATTACTGATAATGATCAAAAAATTAAATTTCTTGGGCACACTAGCCTTTTAATAATTGTTTGGGTACTCTGGCCTCTCAGCAATGTAAAAATACATTTTTTAAAATGGGGCTCAAAACCTGGGGTGTTACATCCCCTTCCCCTTATTTTTGCACTGTTCTCACTGCATATACAAAATAGAGATCAAAATCTAAAAAATTATTCAAAAATATGTGGGTACTCTGCCTGCATGGAATATTCATGCTCCTAGGTAGCATATTTAGGACCGTAGCAGGCCCACTGAACTTTTACCAGCTCTATAACTCGATTCCGGATCATTTTGACCTTTTTGTCCAATACCCATAGTGGTTGAACCTGAAAGTGTCTCTCTGTCTCTTCCTGAATCAGATGCCAATCAATAACATGGTTAGGATCATGTACATATTTATTTAGTAAAGAGACATGAAATACATTATGCACATTCATGGAAGCAGGAAATGCAAGCATGTATGCAACTGGCCCTATTCTGTCCAATATTTCAAATGGACCACAAGATCTGGCTGCCAACTTTGGACAAATATCCAATTTCACGGATATTTTCTTGGTCTTCACTTTCATAAGTACATGCTCCCCTACTTTAAATTCTCTAGTTGTCATGTTCTTATCTGCATAAAATTTCTGTCTATTCTGAGCTTCCTTTAAATTATGCTTGATCTTACCAATCTGGTCTTCCATATCCTTGAGCAACTTCGACCCAAGTACCACTCTATCTGCTAAGTTGTCCCAACTCACTTGAGTATTTCATTTCCTACCACACAAGGCTTCAAATGGGCTCATTATCAATGAATATTGATACCCATTATTATAAGCAAACTCAACCAAGTGCAAGTAATCTTCCCACTTAGATGGGTTATCCATCACATGCATTCTCAACATATCTTCAATTACTCAGTTGACCCTCTCTATTTTCCCATCTGACTATGGATGGTATGTTGTGCTAAATTTTAGATTTGTACCAAATATTTTAAACAATCCCCTCTAGATATTGGAGGTAAACTTTGTATCTCTGTCCGAGAAGATTTTGCTAGGTATCCCATGTAGCCTAGCAATCTCCCTCATGTAAATTTCTTCAATATTAGTCATTGTATGTGTTTTTTTTATAGGAACAAAATGAGAAGCCTTCATTAATTTTTCAACCACTACCATGATTGAATCATGTTTTCTTGTTGTCCTGGGTAATTTAGTTATGAAATCAATGTTTATCACTTCCCATTTCTTCTCTGGGATTGGTAATGGATGCAGCAAACCCGTTGGGTGCCTATGCTCATCCTTCACCTTCTGAAATTCCATGCATCGAGTGATGTAATCATCAACATCATTTTTCATTCCCAGCCAAAAGAATTGGCTTCTTACTATGGTAATCATGTTCTGGTAACCAGGATGTCCAGCATAAGGAAGATAATTCATTTCCTTCAATACCAAATTCCTTAGTTCTCCAGAACTAGGAACATAGATTCTATTCTTATGCATGAGTAATCCAACTTCCTATATCTCATGCTCCTTTATTTTATGTTGTACATATCCTTGTCGTAAGCTTTCCTTTACCTGTAGGTAATGTTTATCTGTAACAAGATCATCTAAAATTATGCTCTTCAAGTCTGACTGATGCATAATGAAAGTAGTAGCACACATTAGATGCACTCTTCTGCTAAGTGCATCAACAACTTTATTCTTGTTTCCTTTGATATGCTTGATATTGAGGTTAGATTCACTTAAAAATTCCAACCATATTGTTTTCCTGGCATTCAAGGTTGGTTGTTCAAAAATATACTTCAGACCAATGTGGTCTATCCTTAATTCAAATCTCTGCCCCATGAGATAATGCCTCCACATCTTCAAGGCGTGGACAATGGAAACACGATCCAAGTCGTGCATGTCATAGTTCCTCTCATGTTCCTTAATATTTCGGGACTCATAACCAATAAAATGTCCATTTTGCATAAGGACTCCCCCAAGTCCTTACTTACATGCATTTGTACATACCAAAAAACTTTCATTTGGGTCAACAATCTTTAACACAGGTGCACTAGTAAGTAATTCTTTCAACAGATTAAAATTCTCTTCACAATTAGGTTTCCATTCAAATTTAGTTCCCTTATTTTGCAAAGAAGTGATGGGATGAACAATCTTAGATAACCCTACTATGAACCTTCTGTAGTAACCAACTAATCCCTTAAAATATTTGACTTATGACACATTTCTGGGTGTTGGCCATCCTCTAATGGCTTCAATATTCTCTAGATCTACTTCTATGCCTTGCTCTGAAATAATGTGTCCCAAGTAATGGATATTCTTTTGATAAAAGAACTCTTACTCAGCTTGGCATACAAATGATGTTCTCTTAGCACTTGCAATACCAGTCTTAAGTGATGTTCATTCTCCTCTTCCGACTTGAAATAGACAAGTATGCCATCCGAGAATACTATGACGAACTTGTCGAAATAATTTCTGAATATTCCATTCATTAAGCACATAAAGACAACTGGTGCATTGGTCAGTCCAAATGGCACCACTACAAATTCATAGTTCCCATACCTGGTTTTAAAGGTCATCTTATGAATTTATTCTTCCTTGATTCTTGCATGATGGTATCCTGACGTCAGGTCAATCTTTGAAAATATCTTTGCTCCTCTTAGATGATCAAAGAGGTCATAAATTCTGGGTAGAGGATACTTGTTCTTTATAGTATACTTATTTAGTTGTCTAAAATCAATACACATCCCCAGGGTTCCATCCTTCTTTTTGAAAAAAAGTATTGGTGCTCCCCAAGGTGAAACTCTTAGACGTATGTACCCTTTCTTCAAAAATTCCTCCAACTTCATTTGTAATTATTTTAACTCTGGTGTGATCATTCTATAAGGTGTTTTTGACACTGGGAAAGATCCCGACACTAAATCAATTGAGAAATATATCTCCCTTCTTAGTGGCAACCCTAGTATTTCTTGGAATACATCTTCGAATTCATGTAGTATCGAGAAATCTTCAAGGCTTGGCCCCTTTGTACTTTCAGGGTCTTCCACATGAGCTACATATAATTGACATCCTTTTCTAAAAAATCTCTTCAATTGTAAGGCTGAAATATCCCTTATAGATATGGGTCTTGGAACTCCTTTCACAGTGCTCTGTTTTCCATCTCCATCAAGACAGGTAAATGTCTTGTTATGAAAATCTAGGACAACATGATGCTTTCCCAACCAATCCATTCCAATTAGAATATCATAAGACCCCAAGGGTATGATGTTGATATCAACACTAGTATTCAAACCATTAAGACTTATGGAACAATGTTTGACCATATCATGGATTCTCCTTTTGGTTCTAGTAGCTAGCTGAAGAAAACTTGATTTTCCAAGATTACTTTTCTCCGAATGTAATATATCCACAATTTTAGGATCAATGTAACAATGAATTGATCCTGAATCAATTAAAATAGCAACAAGATTATTTATGATCTTACCTTCCACCTCAATCATATTGGACTGGTATTTTGCTTCTCGATCATCTAAGGTTGCATAAATCATTCCCATATATTCGACTATTGTAGCCTCTTGGATGTTGTGCACAATCTTTACTCTGTCCTTTTTGTGTGGGAAATCCTTGTATAGGTGATCTTCCTTGCATCCCAAACATTGGATTGGTGGTCTTTCCCTTTTTCCCAAGGATTCTTCTTTCTTGGATTCACCCTTAGTGTACTGATCTTGATGATTTATATTAGGCTCATTCCTATTGAAGGGTAGTTTGAATACTTTCCTCCTTTGATTAGACTTCTCCTCCTTCTTATCCTTATAATATTTATGTAGGGATTCTCTTCCCTAGCCTTGCTCATACAGCTGTTTAGCCTTCCTAATGGCCTCAGTCAAGGTCTTGGGATCATCATACCTAATATTTTATTTATAAAAGGTTGGTAGTCCACTTAAAAATCGTTGTATTTTCACCTTCTCATCATTAATGAACCCGACATACTTTAAGAACCCCAAGAACTTCTTCTCATATTATTCCATAGTCATTCTTCCAAGCCTTAGTTCAAAGAAATCCTGCATTTTCTTCTCATAGAAATGATCTGAGAGGTACTCCTTCTGGAAGTGCTTCCTGAACTTCTTCCAAGTGATCATCTTCTCACTAATATGTTCAACTTTCTTCAGTTGATCCCACCACATTGCAACTTTCCCATGTAGATGGTAGGTGGAAATTTTGGCTTCTAGGTTTGATGAATACTTAAGAAATTGAAAATATCTCTTGATTCCAAGCAACCATGCTTTGACATCATATTCCCTTTCTTTTCACCATCAAAAGAGGGTGGCTTAAGCTTTCTCAACTCTCCTTGCAAACTGTCCACTTCCTGTCTCCTTTTTTGTTGCCTAACATGAGACACCTCTGGATTGCTTATGGAATATTCTGATGCATA
The DNA here is from genome assembly GCA_009831015.1 of Picea engelmannii. Classification (NCBI taxonomy): domain Eukaryota; kingdom Viridiplantae; phylum Streptophyta; class Pinopsida; order Pinales; family Pinaceae; genus Picea; species Picea engelmannii. The sequence goes on along the minus strand of ML793850.1, from coordinate 509,092 downwards.
CAAATTTCTTGTTGAGTAAGAAGGTGAGTGGTGTCTATGATTTCTGCTATAACTTCTTGAATAACCAACTCTTCCGTGATCATCTCTTCTTTCTATAAAACTTCCTTCTTCCCTCTGGCTCAGAGCCATTCCTTGTTTTCCTCTTCAATTGGTTTAAGCTTTGGAACACTTGAGAATTTATCTGACTTTATTCTCTCATCAACCTTTCATTATATGCCTCGTAGCTCTGCACTTCTATTTTTAGGCTTATTACAGTTTCTATTAATGTTTCCTGCTCTCCTTTTCCATTGCATCCATTGGACTCTATCTCTGTCATGTCTAGAGGCTCCCTTACCTTCTTCCATATCTCAATTCTGAGTTCATATGTTTAAATCTCTTAATTCTTCAAAATATGGAAGTGACCATTTTGTTATAATTATGCACATAAAGAAACTTGATAAACAATGCTACAAGTCCCTTTTTTTTTCTTCTTATTTCATGAAGAATATATCCCCATTCTCCAAAAAATAACAATGTCATGTTATCCTTGGCTAATACAAGATTTCATTCTGTGTAGGAGCTTCCCTCAAACCATCTTTCAAGTGACCATGGTTCGACTCCATGGCTTAGTCCCTTCCTTAGCGTCTTTCTCTATGTTCTTTCACATGGGGCTTGTGCAAGCCACAAACCCGCGGTTAAGTTACCACCCAAGCCCTTTTTTACCTATGCATGGGACTGGGGCTGAGACCAAGTCTTTTAGCCTTCTTCTATTCTCTGTTGTAATCTCTTGTTTCCTCCCGGAGTTACCCTTCGTCGAAATATCCATTAGCTCCACCACAAGGATCGGACGATCGATATTTAATCTCACGTCAATTGGACAACCCCACCCCCATATGGAGGCTTCACGAGATTGATAGTTTGTGACTTAATAAAGTGTTGGGATAGACGATCCTCTATTAATTTAGTGCTCCAGGGGTCCGAGACATTCAGTTCCCAAGGTGCTCAACTCCCCCTGAGTGAAAATTTTCCAACGTGCTTACCCTGTCCTTCCACTACTTCATCCAATGGTTGAGAAAGGTCTAGAAGGGATCTTAAATCGACATTCTACGTGCCTTTGTGTCTTCAGGCTTTGACACTTTGCACTTATAGAGACTTGAAAATCCGCAGACTACTGGGTCTCCAGACTATGAGATCTAATGCCACGTGCATTTTTGGCGCAACGGTTGATATGTACTCTGGCCTTCAGGAGTTCTCGACCCAACGCAAACTGTCACACCTTTTTCCTTCGGAGTGCCCAGTCCATGAACTGCACAATATGTTGCCACGTGGAGAAATTCTAGAAGTGGACACATGGCCCAATCAGGTGGGTGACACGTGTCACATTCTAACTGACATGTCAATCTTCTATAGGTTCCAAACTCACTGAAATGTGGCACACATCCCATGTGTCCACGTCCTCCCAAGTAACCTCAACGAACCATGCCACTTCGGAATTTCAGGCTTCAGAAGATTTCGCCCTAGAAAACTTTCTTCCACTCAAACACCAAACTCTTGAACCGTTGTGAGATATACCTCTCAAAATCACCCATGCGCATATAGGACGGTCCTTAACACTCCTAAAACCCACCAATCTATCCAAAGGTTGACGGATTTCGAGAGATTTCACATCAGCACATTCTGTTTCTCGCTAACACCAAACTTTCGAACTAGTTGATTTGCTGACACATGTCCCTTTTTATGAACGGTCTGGATGAATTGCGGATTTCGAGACTTCAGGAGTGTTATCACTCCAGGAAACTCTCCTAGGCTGTAAGTTAGAGATGCCTGGTAACTTAATCTTTTGGTAACTTTTTTCTCAATAATAAGTGTGGGTTTGGATCAAGTCAGATGACTGAATCATTTCTCACTCAAAGCATGCATGAACACATTTAGATGGATAAGGCTTTCAACCACAAATTTTCAGAGAGTTTACACATAAAGGAATCTATGGAGAAATAACTATTATATCAACAGAATCACATATAAAGCATATATGAATGGCCAATTACAATAATCATAGGAATACTTGCAAAGTTTAACTTGTGAATGCAATGATAAGATGACAGTTATCGGGCATAAACAAGCATAACAACATGAATATAATATCCAGGTGCAAGTATAGAATAGACAAGAAGATGAAATCTGAACAAGTTATGGAAAAAGAAGCTTGTATTACTTAATATGAAAATGAGAAGTTTGAGTACATAATATGAAAAAAGTCTCCAAAGTTCAACCCTTAGTTCCTATCTTTGATCTTGTCATGCTTTTCTTTGAGGGTTTGGTTTATTTTGAAAAGCTCTGCATTTCTTTCAGTCAAGTCTGTATTAGCCTTTTTAATAACTCTTTCCAAGACTTCCATTTCATAGACTTGTTGCAGGAGTTTATTGATTTTTCGTGCCCTAGATGCTTTAGGCTTACTTGAAGAGGATTTTTCCACTGGTGGACTGTGTGCCTCTGGAGGGGTTGGTGAAGGTAAGTTGGAACAATCGTCTGCAACTTGTACAACATGTACATTACCCTGTGTCTCTGCTAACTCTTGTTCTGGCTCTGAATCACTATAGGGTAGGTTTAAAGGGTTACTTCCTGCAGCAGGGTCCTTGGACTGCTCACCCTCAAACTGTAACTTTCTTTTGATTCTTTTCTTTTTAACAGAGGATGATTCTATCAGATCTCTTGGTGGTGAGATACCCTTCCGTTTTCTATGACTTCTTTTAGGAGTAATAGTCTTCTTAGTGGCAACCTTTTTACCCTTCTCCTGCTGTTGCCAATCAGTCTAGAATTCATTCCAGAAGAGGAAATAGTTCCAATCTACCTACCTTTTCTTCAATGACTCTTTGACAATGAGAGTAATGAGTCCTTGATGAGACAATCTACTTGCCACCTTAGTGGGCTTGGCCTTGACCTGTCTAGACATTTTCGTGAGGGCTTTGTGCAAGTAAAATGGTAAATTAATGGGAGATCTCCCTGTGAAATGAATTAGAATTTTGAAGTGGTAGAACATGACTCTGTTGTATCTACCTTCACAGGTGATATAGACAAAGATTTCCTTCATGAGAGATTGCCATTTAGGTTCCAGATAAGACATTGGTATGTCTTTTTTCCATGTAAGATCTTTGTGCAGAGGCTGTAGGTAGGACCTAAATTCAATGTTTGAGGGTACCGTTGATTTGAACCAACAATCACCTGTCCTGGGAAGACCTGTGAACTCAGCTATTGCTGCCTCATCAACCACAAACTGCTCCTTTCCCACTGTCAATGTCCTTCCATCATATGAGCTAGCAAAAGTCTCGGAAACCTGTTGATGGAAATATGCAAGTTTTTCACAATACGAATAGACTCCAGTCTGCTTGAAAAACTCGACCACCTCAGGGTGTGCCTCAAGGTACCAAAATCCATCCAATTCAGCCCTTAGAATTGGCCCTGCTTTTGGTATTAGTAAATGCTAATTGTACCTGTGATTAAGGAAAAACTTCGCGCCAGGGAGACAAAGAATCTATTCTTTAGGATGACAAAGAGTATGACTCATAGAAAAGCAAATGGGACAGGGTGACACAGAGTTTGGATCGCAAAGCTCAAACACTAACCGAGTTTAGGCAATAGACTGACTGAAAACATGCCGAAAGTTTCGAGTTTCGGTGGGAAATTCATTTAAATTGAAATAGTATGGGTTTTGAACCTACCTGATGACTCGACCTGGCTTGATTGGTATGAAAATTGGCTTGAGAGCAATTTTCTAGACTCTAACTGCACTCGACGATCACAACGAGAAACAAGATTACAATCTCTGGATATGCGTTTTCTTGATAAAATCACGGGCTCAAGACTGTCTCAGTAACTCCTGAATTTGAATTGATAATGAATGGATATCATATCAGATATTAAACGGGGTCATAATGGATTGTGTACTCATGACTGGAAATGGTGAGAGGCTACGTGACTAATCATTTCTGTTAGTCAAGAAATAAGCATGAATTTCTGTATCTTCGCCGAGTCTTAATTCTGAAAAGAGAAATGCAATTGAAAGGACAACAGCATATCAATCTTCGGATAGATATAACAAGAACGTGCATACCTTACCACCTTCATGAGCTTTCGACGGTTACATTTCCATCATTGCGCCACTTGACAACTGGGTCATGCGAAAGCAGAGGCTTTTCATTTTTTTTTTCCGTTGAAATCTCTTCGGTAGTTAACCGCGCTTTTTCTTTTCCCTCTTAACTGCCGGGAACAAAGGCTTTCGATGGTTAATGAGTGCATTGCAGGCTCGCTTAAACCACCAAAACCTGAGATTCTGTCTTTTGCTTGACCAAACTCAATCAAAAGTTCTTTCTGAGCTTATTTATAGAAAATAGACTCTCTAAACTACCTACAAAAATTTAGGAATAAATTTTGGACCACAACCTATCACCTCAAAAGAAAAATTTCCACCAATTTATGAGGAGATAACAGGGAGTTTGTGCATCAACACACTCCAATTCCCCCAAACTCTAAATTCTCGAACTAGCCAATCTATCGATATGGGTCTTCCTTAACGGATGGTCTAGATTAACTCTGAACTTCGAGCTTCGGGATATTTTCATGTTTGCAACATGAGGGCTCGCTTCTACTAGAGTTACGATCCTCCAAACTACCAGGATATCTATGACTCACATTCTCTTGCGTGCAACTCTGACGGCTGAGAATTAAACCTACTCAAACTTTTTCTTCTCCTTCCTCGGACGACCCTTGTTTACCTACCCTCTAATCCAACGATCTGAGATCTCTCTTGATCCCACAATGACGATCTCTCTCGAATCTGAAAGGGGTGATCATGATAGTTCGATCCCTTACAAACGATATCTGACGTTCTATCTCCTACGTAGATTCTGTAACACCATTCCTCCTGAGCTTTTCAACTTCACGGTCATAATTCAATCTCAACCACGAGACTCTGACCAACAAACCCAACCCATACCGACTAGGTGTTTCAACCAGAAACTCTGATAACAATCTGTAACATACCCCACCACCCACATGTCAGGGTACTCTACCTTCAAGCCCACCCTTGGACTTCTTTCTATTACCGATACCTTTTTAAATTAATGATAATGATGATGATTAACATCCACTAAGACCTAATTGGTCTATCGGACCTTAAGAGGGTAAGTGATTACTTGTGATTCTTTCGAATTTTGTTTATGTGCTCGAAAAGCATTAAGAGAAGCTTTCCAAGATTACCATACTTTAGTTGAGTTAAGAGGTTAGGAAGGTTGGTAGTGTGATCAATATTTTGAAAATGAGATCTAATATGGCTATAGGCTGGACAATCTAAGAGAAAGTGCTTTTCATCTTCAACCTTCTTAGTGTCACAAAGGTGACACACTCTTTCATCCCATGGCATTTTAGGAATTGACCAACGCCCAGTTTCACTATGGAATCATGAGAAATTATTCTTTATGCTTGGCAAAACAGATAGATAATTTTGATCTTCTAGATTAGGGTTGATTACATCTTTATAATACTTTAATTTTATTTTTTCCTCTAACTCTTTATCACACCACATTTTTTCCTTAAATTTTGATTTGATGTTTTTTTTAATAGTATCTTTATTCTGCAAAATGGTTTCTTCCATGATTCCCCAATAGTTTAGCCAAGATCGGGCATCTTTATGCCATCCTCACTTGAGTCGATGGTGGTTATGACTTGATTTGGAAGCAATTTTAGGTAGCCTCTTGTCTTCCATTTTGTTTAACTTGTTCTTATACATTAGGTATCTAGTCATAGCCATGATCTCAATAGGGGAGAGGCTAGTTTCTATGAGGAGGATGCGATAGGGCGTATTTCCTTTAATTTTGAGATTATAAGTTATAAAATTTATTTGTATTTTCTCTATCTTTCTCCAGGATTCACGAGAGATACTACAACCCCATACTTCACATCCATAAAGAATAACAGGCGTAAGAAGAGTCTCAAAGAGGAGTTTCTTCTTATCCCAACTCCAAAGTTCAACTGATTTACAATTGTTTTCAAGCCCATAATAATCTTTCCATCCCCCAATAGTCCATTTCTCAATGCTATAATTCCAATTAAGCTTGTGGTGAATATCAATTCCAAGATATTTGTATGAATTCACTTCCTCCAAGTTGTTGTTATCATATACAAAGGTATCATAAGGGATCTTATTGTATTTAATAATCATGACCTTAGTCTTATCAGTATTAACAGTCATACCCATATTGGAGCAAAAATCCTTGAGGATTCTTAGTTGGTTTTCAAGATCATGGGGACTCCTTGC
>ML793850.1:483906-498184 GCA_009831015.1 Picea engelmannii | reverse complement strand
GAATCAAGAACCTCTTGGACTCCCCCCAAGAAGCTCATGTAAATGATCCACTCTCTTAGACAAAAGGGTAATCAAAATAGGAAATAAACATTTATCCCCTCAAGACCCCTCTCTTGTGGAATGATATCTGCCTATAAATCTAGTCCTTTTCCGTCTAGAAGCCAACGATGTATTTATTATTAATAATGATAAAAAAATTACATTTCTTGGGCACACTGGCCTTTTAATAAATGTTTGGGCACTCTAGCCTCTCAACAGTGTAAAAGTACATTATTTAAAATGGGGGCTCAAAACCCACGGTGTTACAAGAGACGTTAACGATGCAAAGAATGAAGAAGTAGAATTTGAAGAAGCTGTAGCAGAGGATGCTACAAAAGAACTCTTTCTAAAAGATGTCTTCAAATTGGGAGCTAGAGAAAAGATAGAAATCCCAATGTATGAAGGAAATTTGGATTCGGAGGAATTGTTGGATTGGATAAGATCCATGGACAAATATTTCGACTATGAAGATGTCTATGAAGAGAATAAGGTGAAGCATGTTGTCACCAAATTAAAAGGACATGCACCACTGTGGTGGGACGAACGGGAGGATGAAAGAAGATGCAAGGGCAAACAAAATATTAAGAGTTGGGATAGAATGGTAGCCAAGTTGAAAGCTAAATTCATACCCAAGGATTACCATATAAACTTGTTCAGGAAGTTGTAGAAACTGAGACAGAAGGGAATTACTATGAAATAGTACATGACACATGTCTTGGGAATTCTCTGAGAGAAAGAAATAAGGAGGAGAAGCTCACATTTCGGAAGTGCAGAAGCGGAATGTTGAGGCAGAAGGTGCAGAAGATGGGAAATATTTGATGATGAAGAAGGTTCTCTTAAAACCAGAGCCAAAGATTGAAAAGACAGTGTAGAGGAACAATTTGTTCAAAACATCTTGCAAGACTAAGGATAGAGTTTTCAAGGTGATAATCGATAGTGGGAGCACTAATAACTTAGTATCCATAGAGATGGTGGAGAAATTGGAGATGGAGACAACTGCACATCCAATGTTGTGTAATGTCTCATGGTTGCAGAAAGGACATCGGGTAATAGTAACTAAACAATGCCTTGTTAGGAAGGAGGATATATAGATGAGATTTTATGTGATGTGATTCCCATGGATGTATGTCATGTTTTGTTAGGAAGACCATGGAAGTATGATAGGAATGTCATTCATTATGGGAGAGAAAATACCTATACTTTAGAGATGAATGGTAGGACACACATGTTGTTTCTAATAGAGGAAAAGAAAGTAAAGGAGGAATCCAACACCAACATACTTCTCATGAGTGGGAAGGAACTCATGAGTGAATTCAAGAAGGAACAAGAGATGCAGTTTGTTGTGGTGAGGAAACCAAGGGTTATCCTTATGAGTACTTATATGGATGATCTGACTGAAGAAATCCAGGAGCTGCTAGAGAACTTTGCTGATATAGTAGTGGATGAGTTTCCAAGATCATTACCAGCTATCAGGAGTACCAACCATCACATTGATCTAATACTAGTAGTGAGTATGTTTAACAAAGAAACATACAGTTTGACACCTCAAGAGAATGAGGAGGTAAAAAGACAAGTCCAGGATTTTATGGACAAAGGATTGGTTAGAGAAAGATTTAGTCCATGCGCAGTACCAACTGTGTTAAGTCCAAAAAACGATGGAGGATGGAGAATGTGTATAGACTCGAGAACCATAAACAAGATCACCATCAAGTATGGATTTCCTTTAACAAGTATGGATGACTTAATGGATTGTTTAAGTGGAGCAAATTATTTCTCAAAGATAGATCTGAAAAGTGGATATCATCATATAAGAATGAGAGAAGGTGATGAGTGGAAAACAACCTTCAAGATAAATGAGGGGTTGTATGAATGGTGTGTTATGTTGTTTGACTTAAAAAATGTGACAAGTACTTTTATGATGCTAATGAATGAGGTATTGAAATATTTCATTGGTATTTTGTGATTGTATATCTGGATGATATACTAGTCTTCACTAAAACTGAAGAAGAGCATTTGAGGCATTTAACTCTAGTGATGAGGATATTGCAGTAGGAGAAGTTGATGATAAATTTAAAGAAATCGTCTTTTATGAAGACATAACTCATTTATTTGTGTTTTTTAATCTCTTCAAATGAATTGAAGATGGATCCATAGAAGGTAAGAGAAATCAGAGAATGGCCATCACCAAGAAGCGTATTTGAGGTAAGAAGCTTCCATGGATTAGCAAGTTTCTATCGGAATTTCATCAGAAATTTTAGTGATATTGGTGCACAAATGATGGATATAGTGAAGAAGAGACACAACACTTTAAAATGGACAGAAGAAGCCAAGAGAATATTCAATATATTGAAGGAAAACATAACAGAATAGTTTATTATGGTTTTCCGGATTTCGGGAAGACATTTCAAGTAAGATGTGATGCGAGTGGAGCTGTAATTGGAGTGGTCTTGAGCCAAGGTAATAGGCATGTTGCATATTTTAGTGAGAAGATGAATGACTCTAATAAAAACTACTCCACATATGATAAAGAGTTCTAAGCTATAATTCAAGCCTTGAAGAAATGGAGGCACTACCTGGTGCCAAAAGATTTTTTTTTGTATAGCGAGGATCAGGATTTACATTTCATAACCAAAAAAGATAAGTTAAACCAGAGACATGCTAAGTGGATATAATTTATGAAAAATTTCACTTTTGTCATTAAACATATTTTTGGTAATGCTAACAAGGTTGTTGATGCATTGATTAAGAGATGTTTAATTTTGCAGGAATTTCAAGTGAAAGCTTTTGGTTCAAACACCTTAAGGAGATGTATCGTGATGATTCAGATTTCAAAGAAGCATATGAAGCATGTGCAAATCCCTTGCTCAGAAACATAAGCCAGTGGACATAGTATCTGATTCAAGATGGATTTTTATTTAAATGATGCCAATTATGCATATCGAAATGCTCAATGAGGGATAATTTGCCGAAAGAAAAAAATAGAGGGGGTCTAGCCTGACATTTTAGCAATGAAAACATGTTTTCACAGTTGAACAGTTCATACTTCTGGCCAGGTATGAGAGCGGATGTAAATAATTTTGTGAACACATGTAAGATTTGTCAGTATGCAAAAGGAAAGATGCAGAGCAATGGATTGTATCAACCATTGCCTATTCTAGAAAGCCCTTGGGGTGCAATAAGCATGGATTTTGTGTTGGGATTGCCAAGGACACAAAGAGGAAGTGATTCTATAGTTGTGGTAGTTGATAGATTTTCAAATATGGCACACTTTATCCCATGCCAGAAAAATAATGATGCAACACACATTGCCAATTTGTTTTTCAAAGAAGTTTTGAGACTTCACGGGCTTCCAAAGAGTATTGTCTCGGATAGAGACACTAAATTTGTTGGTCACTGTTGGAGGACATTGTAGAGGAATCTAGGGACAGATCTATCTTTTAGTTTTTCATATCAGCCACAAACAGATGGAAAGACTGAGGTGATGAATCCGAGTTTAGGAAATTTGTTGAGAAGTTTGGTCACTGAACATCATAGTCAGTGGGATCAATTCTATCACAAGCAGAGTTTGCATACAATGACTCGGTAAACATGAGTACCATAAAGAGCCCATTTCAAATAGAATATGGAATGAATCCGAGAGGAGTCTCGGAGTTGAGAGATTTGGATCAGAATGAATTCAGAAGTGTCAGAGCAGAGGACTTTGTTGTAGAAATGTAGAAGCTTCTTAATCAGATCAAGGAGTAGTTGCAAAGCAGTAGCAGAGAGTAAAAATGCAGAGTTGATCAACATAAGAGGAAAATTCAATTTGGAGTTGGAGATCAAGTTCTGGCACATATCAGGAAGGAAAACTTCCTAAGGGGAACATACAACAAACTAAAGTTGAAGAAGATAGGACCATGCAAGATCCTAAGAAAATTTGATGAGAATGCTTATGAGATAGAACTTCCATAAGATGTGGGTATATCGCCCATATTCAAAATTTCAAACCTATATCCTTACAAGGAAAATGACATCAAAGAGTTGGGATATTAGAAAGAGATCCAGTGGGAGAAGTAGATGCTTGTAGCAGGAAATCCATAGATGGAGAGGATCATGGATCGACGCATTGGTAAGAGGTCCCAGAGAAAAAATTATTTGAGTATCTAGTCAGATGGAAAGGACACCTGATAGAATATTCTAGTTGGGTAAATGAAGAGGATATCGAGAAGCATGGAAAGTTAGTGCAGGAGATCAGGGACATGAGTCCATGATTTTTTTTTCCAGAGGAGTATGATGCATGAGCATCTCTAGCAAAGCATGAGTGGATGACAGCTAAGTGAACTAGTGTGTATTTTGAAGGAATAATTTTGAATTAAAGAAGGGAATGTCACACAAACTTCCGAAATTATTGTAATTTAAGAATATCTTAAATGTTTTGGAGTTGAATGATCACATGAAATCGTTGGAAGATTTATTTTCTTTTAATGAAGTTGTGTGAAATACAGATTCAATGTGATTGATCTTATCTATCTATCATAAATATTTATTGTAATAAATCCTAAGTAGTTGATTCTTTTAATTCGATAAGATAGAACTAAGGTATCTTGGAGGGAAATCTCAAAGAGCTCGTGTTGTATAAATAAATGTGTTGTTTCCTAAATGAGGTTGTTGAATTTATTATTGTAGTTATTGTAGTTGTATATGCTGTAGAAGTTGTTGAAGCTTATAAGAGTGTATGAACACATGTATATTTTCAGTTGAATGAATATAATAGAGAATATTGTCCCAATTTTTTGGTGTTGTTGTGTCTATCTGAGTGAATGAATGGTAGACTTTCTGTTTACTTGTAATTATCTATTATTTATTGTTCTTGTTTTTATGAATGCATTTACATGGTTCAATGTATGAAAGTGTGAGGGTTTAGATAAGTTTGAATTGTTTCTCTTCTATGAGAAAGTTCAAGGTGTGCATAGCATCCGCAAGGTGTGCGTTGACAGAGTCTTTCTCGACTCAAAATCTCTGAAGAGATAGCGTGAAACTTACATGTGTAAGGAGTCCATAGGCATCCGCAAGGTGTGCGTGACAGATTCTGTTTAGACTCAGAAGTTCCACAAATATAGTTGAATGAAGTTTGTCACAGGAGTTCGCAGAGTCGATGCTTGTTTAAGTATCGAAGAACCATTCTCACATGTTTAGAGTGTTGAGGGGGAACGAGTCCAAGAAGTAACTTGGAGCTCTGTATGTAGATAGTGCATCTTGACCACAAGGAGTTCATGATAGATCTTTTTAACTCACAAGTTCAAGAGGAGTAACTCGAGCATGGTTGAAGAGGAATGTGAAGAATTGTCACAAGGTGTGTGTAGTCATCCACAAACAAGTTGAGTTGAGGAGAAGACTTGTTGCAAGTTGTGCACAAAAGTCAAATTTCGACGAAGTGTTGAAAAGGCGCTCTGAGGAGTCAAAGGTCTCAAAGAATAAAAAGCTCAGAAGGGATAGCGGGAACACATTTCTTAATAGGGAATATCCTCTTAAGATTCCCCAAAGTAACATGCAAGATCCATTCATATGAAGTGGGATTATTCCATACCGTTAGATATAGGAGAGTTGCATAGTGGTTAGCCATGAATTCCTTCGGGAATTCACGAATCAAAGGATCTGGAGTGTTGAAGAGTCAAAACTCTCGAAGTCGCGAAGTAGCGAAGGGATCCTAGTAGTTGGCTATGAGGAGACATGTGGCAGCGGATTGGAGAGTCTGAAAAGTGGAGGTTCGAAATTTGTGTGATATGAGCAGAACCTTCATGGATTCAAAAAATCCAAAGTGAAGAGGGACCGTTGGGTCCAGGAGGACACACGAAATAGATCCACACATTTGAAGGAAGGTGTTTCAGAAAGAATCAAAGGGGGAGGTCACAATATTTCTGAAGTTTTAAGTTATGAAAAAGAGCTGACTCATGGTCATATCCTGTGGTCATATTGGGAGGAGAGTTTAGCACGGGTCTAGTACCTGCATATTGGTGTCGCAAAAGTGTCGGAGAGAAGAGTTGTGGGTAGTTCGAACTTGCAAGGTGACATCAAGGGGACCTGTGTGTCTATTGGTCTGGTCTGTTGAAGGCCTGAGGAGGTAATTCAACTTAGGTAAATTGAAGATCCTTGAGTGTGAGGTCGCAAAATCCCCAAGAGGGAAGGGGGGATGCATCACTCTCCTTAAATGAGAATCTAGGGACCAAAGGGACACTTAGGAGTGAAAATAGGAGCACATTGTGGTGTGTGTCAGGCTGCTATATTAAAGATTTTAATGACCTGAAAACACTGAATTGTCAAACCAGGGTAAGTGAACTTAGAGCTGCTACACTGTATGTGCGGGTAAGATTCTAATTCCTATCTAAAAACTATTATTAGAAGAAAACACAAACTCACTCTGAGAAACTGAATCCTAATGACTACCTTGAAACTTATCATTTCCTGTTTAATTCATCAAAAGAGAATAGTTATGTGCTTAAGTGCAAGTACTTCTATTTCTATTCTAATGTGCTTTCACAAGACTATCTACCACTATCTTTGATCATCTAATCATCACTATTTCTATATAAGCCATAACATAAAGATTATTTCCTAAAATCCTTTTAATCTAAACATCGAAAATAAATCTAAATCTATCCAGAAGAAAAATAAAGAAATATCCTATTTACCCTACTGGTACTGGAAGCTTCCTCTAATTCAATTGCAACCTAACTATCCTAACAGAGCAGAGTAATCTAACTATCCTAACAAAGCAAAGTAACCTAACTATCCTAACCAAAGAAAAGTAAATTCAAACTCGCATTCACTTTAATCTACGTTCAGATTGAAAACTGGAAACAAAGCAAACCTAGTTCATGCTTTAAATTCTATAGGAATCAACCATGCTTTCAACACTCATCAACGTAGAAGATATTAATATGCTGGAAACGATACAGTTGAAGAATAATTAAGAAAGAATCTGAACAAGTTAATTCCCAAACTCAAATAAGCTAACATGCATGCAAATCCTAAGATACTAAAATTAACTAACTCTAATACAGAGAAAAGCAGTGACTTGAACCTGTTGGCGGGCCCAACCAAGAGGTGCAATCATTGAAAGGAAAACCAGAACTACTCAGATCATTCTACGCAAACACTGTTCATGCTTCACGCTCCATTTACTCAGAAAAATAACTCAAGTCATATAACAACGAAGTAACATAACGCAGAAGCAGATTGTATTAGCAGAAATGTATATCGTAGCATAACATAACCAACGTTTCTTAGGAGCAATCCTCTGTTTATATAGATCCTCCTCAAAAATAGTTTAAAAGAAAAATACATTAATTCAAATGGATCCCAGATCCAAAAATAACTCAGAATCAGTTAAAAACGGTCTTCACATCTTCATGACACGCAGTGTCACGAAGTGTGAGTCATGAAGTATTAATCAACCCAGTTCTATAATCTCGCCTTGAATCAGCATATGAGTGATGACTCAATATATCATGTAAATCGCACTGTCTACCACTCTGGCCATAACGCGCGGATCTTTAGCAGCTTCGTTGGTATCTCCACTGGGTGCGAGCTGGTACCTGGTACTGGCAAATCCTGTTTCAAATAGAAATAGTACCTAACTGATGCCACATTAGTTTCAATATTAATTTAAAGTATCAAAACACATAAAAATGACTTGAAACGTAAGAATACCTTGAGTATCCCCATTTAGTGGTAAAGAGATGTTAAATGTGTCATAACAAGGCCATAAGGGGTGGTACTGGGTATGGAAATGGAGGTCTTTTTAATATGATGTAGGAAAAAACATAGTCAAAATTGGAGACTAACATTCCCCCAAACTAAAGTCTTTGCCTGTCCTCAGGCAGTCAAAAAGTCAAAAACTGAGATTCATCAGAGTGTTGCAGCAGCTGCAACCAACATTTGTAACTTCTCATGTTTCTTCAAGTTTCTGATTTCCTTCTTGAGGACTCGGTTGATGATGATATGCTTCCTGGCAGTCTTCTGCAATCTCTTGATCCTCTGGAAAAGACCCTTATTCTTTCGTTTTAATTTTTCAATTTTGGACAAGAAATGAGTTTGCTTGAATTTCATGAGTTCATTCTCTATTTTGATATGTCGATCCAATACAGTGTACTCATGTAGCTTCTCTTTCAACCTGTTATTCCTACTTTCTAGTCTGGCCACCATTGGTCTCAAGGATTTACTGAAGGAAATTTCACAGTAAGATTCAAATGTTTTATCATGTCCTGGCTGTGTTTGAGGACTGGATGCGTGAGTGAACTCATCTGGACATTGATCATGGGTGTCAACTGGATCGGAATTGTCAACTGGGGTAAGTTCAGGAGTGAACTCTTTATATGTGCGAGCAGGGGTATCTGTGGGCATTCGAATTGGCTCGTCTTGCTCAATTTCTTTGGGCTCAGTAGCTGGCCGATCCACTCTACCGAATTTTCGAATTAATTGAGAAAGATTCCAAGTCATTTCAGAGGGCTCTGGAGCCTCCTCATGATCATCCACACTTTTTAACCTCTTCTGTGGTGGGTAACTGGGCACAGAGTTATCCATATCTGACAATGTGCTTTTACATTTTCATTTTGGATTTCTCCTAGGTTTGTCAGTCAACTCTGCCAGTTCTTCCACATCAATAATGTTCATAGCAGCTGGGGAAGATATCAGAATTCCGACATTTGCCTCTATAGGAGTAGTGTTCTTCATAGTTTCACAATTGGTTTCCACTCCATCAGACCCATGGGCATCAAATGAATGTTCTGAATCAGGGTTTCCAGCACTGGCTTCAATTGTGCTATCTGGTATGTTCTTAGGGTCATCACATATTTTGGTCGGGGTTTTAACCCTCTTTTTCCTAGAGTTCAGCTTCTTCTGTGGGGGAGAAGGCTTAACACTTCTATCTTTAGACTTGTCAGAGGCTAGGGTTTTTACAGTGAACATATCCCAAGTTTCTTGTTTCTTGGACAGCACAGACTTAATCAATATCTTAACAGGACCAAAATGAAATAGACTTCCTCAAAAATATTTGGCCTTTCGGACCTGTTCTGCCATTTTCTTTAAACTTTTCAAAAGAAAGAAGGGTATGTTCCGCAGATGATTACCTTTGAAATGTAGCAGGAGTCGGGCATGGCAGGGAAATACGATTGTATACCTTCCTTCGCAAGTGAGGTAACGTTGGAGGATAGCTAGCAACTGAGCCCATTGTGGTTCTAACCATGACCGTGATGTTCCCTCTGACCACTGTGTTTTCCGGTACTATGGTTTCAGAAGCTGCGTGCAGAGCTTCTTGTCAACAGGCTGACCCTTTGTCCATCTCTGACCAGTGGTGGGCAGTTGAATTGCTTTTGAAATGAATTTCTCCGTGACTTCGAACTCAAGCTCGCCCACTTTAGCGATCCCACCCTGAAAATGCAGAGCGAACTGAAGCGTAATTGAATCATTATATCCATCGAATTTCTTGAGAAACGACTCCCATCCTGCTTTCTGAAAAATGTCTCTGGTGGCCTCATACTCTGGAAGGGCCTCTAAGTCCGCATATGTCTCCGATTCATGACGATTTTCCACCATGATTTTATTTGATAGCACAAGGAAGGTCTATAGGTGAGCAGTGAAATGTAGATGAGGGCGACGAGGGAAGAGAGTGTGATGAAGGAAGTAGTCGGGAGAAAAATCATAGGAGAACATTTGAATTGTCGTGGGAATTGATAGTGTGTTAGGAAAATGATGATTGTCGTACAAGAGTGCAGAGTGTTATCATATACGAGTCATGTCAAACTCAGCTCAGGTAATGTTGTGCATTTTCATGATATGAAATGTCGAGGTGGGTTGGTTCATTAGGTACAGATCATGGGTATGATGAAACATTATGGAGTAAACAAGGCATCCTCAGTTCAAACCATTAATATGTAAATTAATACAGTAAATCAACATGAACTAAGCGTACCTGAGTTAAATTACCTATCCCCTTTGTTATGCATTTCTTGCTGTAGAGTTTTTTCTTTTGAAGTCAAGTCTGGATCTGGAGGGCGCGAAAATTGTAATTTCTCTTGTATTTCTGATGACCACTGTAGCTGATGGATTCTGTGATGGTATTGACTGGTACTGATGAAACAATCAGGAATCTGCAGAGAAATTTGAACCAATAATATCCTGTTGAGAAAAGCTTCCTGTTTATAACAACAAATTATCTGATGATGATCCCTGAACTTGGCTTTTGTTCTATCCTGAAAAAGATCAACTGAAATCATGTCTTCAATAGCTTCAAAGCCTTACCCATGGTACAATTCTGATTTGTGTGAATGAATGTTCTGGAGTCAAACACAAACAGAAATCATCGGATTACCGACCATTAATGAATGTCGTTAACCGATGCGAGATGACCCACCAGTGATGTCAATGGGCCTCAAGGTACCTACAACACATCCTAACAGGTACGAATAGAGGTGTTGGTGTCGAGTCACCTATAGGATCTACCAACCAAGAGACATTGGTGTATTCCCAGGGTTGTTAGCAAGGACATCTGCCATTGAGGCATGCAGAGTCCAGGGTACTAAATAATCTCTAATCTCTGCTCCAGATAAGGTGTTGATGTCGATGGAGTGAGATTTGTTGGAAGGTGGACCTTAACGTATTCCACATCATCCAACGCGAGTGCAGATAGAAATCTTGCAGACATAGATTTTTTGGAACAGTAATCACTTACTTGTGGATTTTATGAGCCCAAGTTTGTACATGCTCATTGCTTCCTCATGTTTGGAGAGTCTGAGGAAATGCTAAAAGAAGACTCTAAGGGGGTTTCTTTCCCATAATAATTCACCAGGCCTGGTAAAGAATAATCCTTCCTGATAAATTCCCCTTTCATACTTTAATGAGCAGTCAAAGGGAGCAAACAAGCTCAAATTTATTTGTTTCAAAAACAAGTCAGTTATATTGATAAGAAAATTTCATGAAATAAAATAGTCTTACCTTCTTACCTGTTGTGAGAGAGTGATAAAGTTCAGTTCTGTACTTGCTTTGAAAAACCTGTAAAACTGAAAACAAAATATCAACATATCCAAAAAGAGAAAAATAAATGTTTTTTTTCTTATATATTATTTGAATTTTTTATTTTCTGCTAAAAATTTATTATTTATAGAATCTTAAAATAGTATGAATGATCAAAGATCAGCAGTAGGAGAAGACTCTTCTCCCACTATCTTTATTTCTGTTTGCTTGGCAACTTCCTGTAAGAAATCATCTTTTGACAAAGGTTTGTTGTACACTTTCAATCGATGTCCATTTACTACAAAGGAATTCTGAGAATCATCTATGGTTTTAATCTTGATAGAACCATTATCAAAAACAATTTCTACTTCATAAGGTCCCAACCATCTTGTTGTAAGTTTCCCTTTGAAAGTTTTGTATTTGGAATCGAAAAGTAATGCCCAATCTCCTGGTTGAAAATGCTTTTTCTTGATGTATTTGTCATGTCATTTGCTGCGTTGATTTTGTACAAGGATAGTCCTTTGAAGAGCATCCTGCCTCATTTCTCCCAATTCATTTAGTTGCATGACTCTCTGTTTCTGTGCTTCACTCAAATCCAACCCCAATTCTGCTGCTAGGCGGAATGTATGAATATGAAATTCTATGGGAAGGAGAATTTGCTTACCAAATACCAATTCATAAGGAGTATGACCAGTGGTATTTCTCCATGTAGTCCTGTATGCCCATAAAGCCCCTGGAAGGATATCTGCCCAATCTTTATGATGTAAGTGTATGGTCTTGGTCAGAATAGCTTCTAGAACCTTATTTATAGATTCCACTTGCCCATTGGCTTCTGGATGGTATGGAGAGGACTTACAGTGTTTGATCCCATATTTATCGGTGAGTTCTTTCATCAACTTGGAAGTAAATTGGGAACCTTGGTCAATAAAAATCTCTCGTGGTACACCGAAGCAGGTAAAGATATCTTCATACATAAACTCAACCACTGATTTCTCAGTTGCTTGATATAGGGCTTTCACCTCTACCCACTTGGTCGCAAAATCTGTGCACACCAAGATGTACTTCTTCTTTCTCGACATTGGGGCAATTGGCCCTACAAAATCAAGTGCCCATTTATCGAATGGTTCAATCACAACCTGTGGTCGTAAGGGCATCTCGTCTGCTGCCGTGGGCCTTCCCATCCTTTGACAACTATCACAGCTTCTCACATATTTCATTTCATCCTTAAACAGTGTCGGCCAATAGTATCCTGATTGCAAAACTTTATATGCCATTCTCTTGTCAGAGAAATATCCTCCACATGGCCCATCATGACAGGCCTAAAATATATCGGGAATTTCATCTTCCCGAACACATCTCCTAATAATCATATCAGGACTTGTATAGAAGAGATCACTTCCCACCCAAGAATAGTAAGCACTTTGTTGGATAATTCTTTTCTTTTGTGGTGGTGATAAGTGAGCTGGTAATCTTCCTGTAGCTAAGTAATTTGTTGTATCTGCAAACCAAGGGGTCTTAACATCTACTGCAAACAAATTTTCATCAGGGAAGTTATCATTCACTGGGATATCAGTACTATCTTGGGGAATACAAGAAAGGAAATCTGCAACTACATTCTCTTTCCCTGGCCGATCAACTATAGTGATGTTGAATTCTTGAAGCAGCAAAAGCCATTGTGTGATCCTACCAGTGGTAACTGGTTTGTTCATCAAGAATCTGATAGCAGAATGGTCAGTGTGTACAAAAACCTCATATCCAGTAATGTAGTGACGAAATTTGTTGATGGAATGAACTACTGCTAAAAATTCCTTCTCTGTTACTGTGTAGTTCAATTCAGGAGGGGTAAGGTTTTTGCTAGTAAAGTAGATTGCATAATTCTGTTGATTTTCCTTTTGCCCAAGCACTCCTCCTAAAGCAGTGTCCGAGGCATCAGTTGAAATATGGAAAGGAAGGGACCAATTTGGTCCTCTGAGAATAGGTGCCATAGAAAATTTTACTTTTAAATCCTCAAAAGCACTCTGACAATTATCATCCCAACAGAATTCTGCATCTTTTGATAACAGTTTAAACATGGGGCTGGCTATTTTTGTGAAGTTTTCAATAAATCGACGGTAATAACTAGCATGTCCCAAAAAGATTCTCACATCTTTCTGGGTTTTTGGAGAGGAAAGATTAACTATCACCTCAATTTTGGCTGTGTCAACTTTAATTCCTTCAGCAGACAGATGATGACCCAACACAATTCCCTCAGTTAATAACATTTTACATTTTTCATGACTGAGGGATAGATTTGATTCTTGGCAGCGAATCAAGACTTTCTCTAGGTTACTTAGGGCTTCTTCGAAGGTGTTACCATAAACAGTAAAATCATCCATGTAAACTTCCACACAGTCATGGATTAAGTCAGCAAAGACACCAAGGACAACTCTCTGAAATGTAGCAGGAACATTGCATAATCCAAAAGGTAGCACTTTATAAGCGTAAGTGCCCCAAGGACATGTGAATGTTGTCTTGTCCTGATCTTCAGGAGCAATCTGAATCTGGTTGTATCCACTATATCCATCGAGGAAAGAAAAATATCTTTTTCCAGCCTGATCTATGAAGGGTAAAGGGAAATAGTCTTTCAGGTTTGCCTTGTTCAGCTCCCTGAAGTCTACACACATCCTCCATTTCCCTGTCATTTTCTTGGGTACCACAACAAGAGGTGAAACCCATTTGCTGTCAGAAATTGGGTAGATGGATCCAACGTTTAATAATTTCTGTAATTCTTCTTTTACAAAGTCTTTTAGGATTGGATTCATCCGCCTTTGAGGTTGTCTTACTAGGGTTATCCCTGGTTGGATATAGATGTGGTGAATGCAGGTGTCAGGGTGTACTCCCCTCATATCAGTATATTCCCATGCAAAAGCCCTTGACTGTTCTTTCAAAAGTTTTGTTACTTGTTCCTGTTGGCTAAGACTCAATTCAGAGTTGATGTATAGACATCTACCTGGGCTAAGTTCTACTGGAATGGTATATGGCCCTGAGTGTTCAGAAATGGTGAAAACCATGGATGGTGAGAATGAAGAAAATAACTCACTTCGTTCTTGAAATTCTTCTCTGAAAATTTGATCATATTGAAGATAAGTTTGTGGGAACTCAACATTTTCTGTCACAGAAAGAAATTGATTTAAAATGTCATCCTCTGTAGGTTCTTGCAGTGCGTGGAACTCATCAACACAGAATAAAGATTCTTCATCATCATTCTCAT
>ML793850.1:469564-481970 GCA_009831015.1 Picea engelmannii | reverse complement strand
CTTTCTAAAAAATCCTCAAGGCTTTCTTCATCTTGTTGTTGCATTTTGAAGATGTCATTTCGAGAATCCTTGGTTCTGCAATAGTCCTGGTACTTCTTTAAAAAAATTTCCTTCATATCTTCCCAAGATCTAATGCTGTATTCACCTAAATTCATGAACCAATGTAATGCAGAATCTTTCAGGGCGGTAGGAAATAATTTCAGTTTATGTGCATCCTGGAGATAGTTATAACTCCTGCACAGGATGTCGAACTCAAAAAGAAAGACATTTGGGTCTTCACTACTTTTCCCGTGAAAGGTTGGTAGTGCTGAAAGTGGGATATTTTTCATATTGACATTCTGGACTAAATCCAAAATAGGAAACCCAAAGGTGGTTTCTAGTGTTAACTCATTTTCTTCTTGTTCTTCTCCTTCATTTTCAATATGAAGTTCCCCATGTAAGTCTCTCCCTCTTTCTGCCATGTTAAAAGGATTACCAAGAATTGTATATGCAGTCCGATCTTTCTTTGGTGAGGGTGTAAAATCCCACCTTTCTGGATTCTTTTTGTCAGAGTTGTTATCTCCTATTGGTCCTTTTGAGGATCGTATGGCCTTTGATTCCACAGTTGCAGTTGTTATCTGTGAAACTACAGAGTTAGGGTTCCCGAGAATAGCTTGTATTTTCTCTGGATCAACTGTGTCATCTAGGGTTGGATCATCAGGATTTTGAGTTTGTTGATGTATGGTGTTTCCTGGTTCTAGGTTTTGTTCTATGGTTTCCTCAGCCAGAATTCTAGTCTCAGTTTCTATCACTTTTTGGGTGGAGGTTTCTTCTTTTTGTTGTTTTATATTTCCCCTAAATCTACCTCTATGATCTCTATTTCTCATGAAGTCATACTAAATGAAAGAAAAAGAAACTAAGATTGAGTTTCAGAGTACCTGTGATAACTAATATGTCGGTTTTCACCCTTTGTTTCAACAGCTCCTACTATCATCAACCTACTAACATACCACACCAAACTAAGTGCATTCTAAAAATAATCAAGACAACTATCTAACTTACCTTTTAAATAGCTCCCCGACAATGGCACCAAAAATGTCAGGCTGCTATATTAAAGATTTTAATGACCTGAAAACACTGAATTGTCAAACCAGGGTAAGTGAACTTCGAGCTGCTACACTGTATGTGTGGGTAAGATTCTAATTCCTATCTAAAAACTATTCTTAGAAGAAAACACAAACTCACTCTGAGAAACTAAATCCTAATGACTACCTTGAAACTTATCATTTCCTGTTTAATTCATCAAAAGAGAACAGTTTTGTGCTTAAGTGCAGGTACTTCTATTTCTATTCTAATGTGCTTTCACAAGACTATCTACCACTATCTTTGATCATCTAATCATCACTATTTCTATCTAAGCCATAACAGAAAGATTATTTCCTAAAATCCTTTTAATCTAAACATCGAAAATAAATCTAAATCTATCCAAAAGAAAAATAAAGAAATATCCTATTTACACTACTGGTACTGGAAGGTTCCTCTAATTCAATTGCAACCTAACTATCCTAACAGAGCAGAGTAATCTAACTATCCTAACAAAGCAGAGTAACCTAACTATCCTAACCAAAGCAAAGTAAATTCAAACTCGCATTCACTTTAATCTACGTTCAGATTGAAAACTGGAAACAAAGCAAACCTAGTTCATGATTTAAATTCTACAGGAATCAACCATGCTTTCAACACTCATCAACGTAGAAGATATTAATATGCTGGAAATGATACAGTTGAAGAATAATTAAGCAAGAATATGAACAAGTTAATTCCCAAACTCAAATAAGCTAACATGCATGCAAATCCTAAGATACTGAAATAAACTAACTCTAATACAGAGAAAAGTAGCGACTTGAACTTGTTGGCGGGCCCAACCAAGAGGTGCAATCACCGAAAGGAAAACCAGAACTACTCAGATCATTCTACGCAAACCCTGTTCATGCTTCACGCTCCATTTACTCAGAAAAATAACTCAAGTCATATAACAGCGAAGTAACATAACACATAAGCAGATTGTATTAGCAGAAATGTATATCGTAGCATAACATAACTAACGTTTCTTAGGAGCGATCCTCTGTTTATATAGATCCTCCTAAAAAATAGTTTAAAACAAAAATACCTTAATTCAAACGGATCCCAGATCCGAAAATAACTCAGAATCAGTTAAAAATAGTCTTCACATCTTCATGACACGCAGTGTCATGAAGTGTGAGTCATGAAGTATTAATCAACTCAGTTCTATAATCTCGCCTTGAATCAGCATATGAGTGATGACTCAATCTATCATGTAAATCACACTGTCTACCACTCTGGCCATAATGCGCGGATCTTTAGCAGCTTCGTTGGTATCTCCATTGGGTGCGAGCTGGTACCTGGTACTGGAAAATCCTGTTTCAAATAGAAATAGTACCTAACTCATGCCACATTAGTGTCAATATTAATTTAAAGTATCAAAACACATAAAAATAACTTGAAACGTAAGAATACCTTGAGTAGCCCCATTTATTGGTAAAGAGATGTTAAATGTGTCATAACAAGGCCAGAAGGGGTGGTACTGGGTATGGAAATGGAGGTCTTTTTAATATGATGTAGGAAAAAACATAGTCAAAACTGGAGACTAACAGTGTGAGGGTTTTTTACCTTTTTAATTAAAATAAAATTGGTAATTACTGGTGTAACTTGGGGATATTATGACAAGTGTGTGAGTGATTAATCCAAATTAATAAAAATTTAATTTTCTGTCCATGAAGGCAATTATCAATGAAGAAAAGTATATATGAAAAAATTATGGAGAAGAAAAAAGGATCTTATTCGTGAGCATTGTTATGCTGCCAAATTTTAATTAGACTGTGTTTTACTTGGCAGAGTTAGGATACCAAGCTTGTAAAAAGAGTGGAAGATATTCCTTGTGAAGGAAATCATTGGAGATATATCGTTGGTTTTTCTATGTGTGGCCTCTTTGCGGATTGGGGAAATAAGGGGGAAGAAGAGTACCCCTAGAGATGGTTGGGAGGTACCGATGAAGTCTCTATGATTAGAAAGTGAAGGAAAGGAAGAAGTGCAAGACTTGAAGGCTTCTTCAATACACAACATTGCTTGGTGCTGGTATTTTATATTCAGAATTGTATTCATAGTATTAGTGTAGTTTTAAGTTAGACTACTAGATCCACTGTAGATTCAATGGAAAGTATAAATTTCCAATGCGGCAACTTTTGTCAATGGACAATAATTATAATGGTTGTATTCCTTAAATTTCTCTGTATTTCGGATGTCCCCACAAATCCAAATTTGAGTGTCTTGATTTTCATAGTATATCTTATTTTATTTTGATTCATGATCTATGTTCTAAAAATCATATTTTACCCATTGCAAAGTTGTATGATTAGAGTTTAATTGAAACTATTTAAGGACATTCTTGGTGTATTTATCACTGGTAAAATTTGGAATCAAGTCCAATTTTTGTATTCATGAGTTCTTTGTTGGAAACCTTGTCGAATCCTAAACTAAATAATTTTGTGGAAACTATGTTTCTTTATACTCTCAGTAAAAATTTTGTATCATGGAAATCTCTATCTAAATTATCTTTCAATTCATGGTAATATATATTTTCTTGATTTTTTGTAAATCCGATTGTAATGAATTCCTCTATTGAATTTCATTTAGATCCTAATAAATTCTTATGATGAGATCATTGTAGAATTGTAGTTTGGATCCAAATTTTATCAAACTTCGTGTTTAGTTTATGATAAATTTCAATTATGTCAAATGGCGGATTCCCGATGGTTTTTTTTTAATACAAATTTATTGTGTTCTCTGATTTAAATCCTTGGTTAACCAACGTGATGAGTAACGAGGAATCTATGTGCTATAGTATCTTAATTTCAAAGTTCGAGATATTGGAATGTCTGTGCGAAGGTATCCATACTTTTTCTTTTTTACTTACTTCATGCCTGGGAGTTATCCCCTTTCATTAACAAGTTAGGCATGTGACTAGGGGTTAGAACCCAGTGCTGGCCAAAGGGTTATATTCAGAGCTCTGGGACTCCAGTTCTCAGGAGGATTTTTAACTTCTACACTCCTTTTCTCCCCAAGTGTTAACGGGTCGAATCCGGTCATGAGATGGGTTGACCAACAGTTTTAGGTTAACCCCACTCCACCTTTATCTATTAAATTTTAGTAACATAATCTAAAATATGACTTTTCTCCCTGATCAACGGTTGACATCTACTCTCAAGTTTGGAAGTCTGTGAGTTTTCTCACTTTTTCATCAACAATCATTTTTCCTCCCAAGTGTTGAACTATAAAACCTCCAAAGGACCAAGGATCGAAGATCTAATGGTCCTTGATCGATCACTAGATCTATGGATGGCGTTTAATCAAGGAGTTTAGAAGTTAGAACTTCAGGGTTTCGTAATATTAAATGGCTACTTTTTAACTTAGTCGAAGAGTCGAATCCTGAATAAACTAAGGAGATCATCGGTTCTCATACCTTGCTCATATCTATGGCCATGAGGAACTCCGAGACTCTGGGCTTCAAAATGTTTTACTATTGGAACTCTCTTTTCCTCCAAATTTGTGAAGGTTGAACCCACAGATCGAACAAGCCTTGTTAAACTTTTGACGATAGCCAGGATTAAATCTGGACTTCGAGATTTAAGGATTTTTCACTCAAGCAACTTAAACCATCACCTCCCGAATGGACGAATTCTGAATACATGGATCTACAGACACGTGTGCCCAGTATTCGATGGTAATTATTTACTCCGGACTTCGAGACACCGGGAGTCCCTTAACCTTAACACCATGACTCTGTTTTTCACCAGATTACCGAACCAACGAAATATGAAGGTTCGTATATCTAATGCCCCATAATTGATCGCCATATCTATGACTATCCTTCACTCTAGGATTTTAGAGATTCATGGTTTTCTTCACTCTTTATAGTTATGAACCTAACAAGACGAATTGTAATGGCCCCGTCATTATGACAACAACGTCATCCAACAGGTCACAATTCTTTTTTTTATATTTTTTTTCTTAGTGTTATGTTAGGAATTTAAAAAATCTATCTAAACTGGTGCATGAGTAATCAATCACATAACACAACTTAAACCACCTTACATCCAAGGTACAAATAAATAACAATTATTCATGGCGTGAATCCAAATCAAATGTGCAATCACTCGTTAGAATATACATGCATTTCATGAAAAAGACCAAAATATAAAACCATCAACATTACCTTAAAATTTAGTGCACACAAGGATTCTAATTACTCAACTAGTCATACATCACATTAATGAATGGTGTGTGATCATTATAATCGACTAATCCATCAGTTACATATCAACACTTTAGGTGCACTAGGAAATAATTAATAATTCCATCATTCGTTAGCATGATTAAATGAACGCTAGTAATTGATTATTAAGTCAATCAAGCATCATCAATGATCATCCCTCTGCATGGCGTTTTATTAAAATGACACACGTAACATAAAAATACCAATGTGGAAGAGAACCTAATTACTAATCCAACTAGCGATGACCTAAGCCGAGGCCCAA
Source organism: Picea engelmannii (assembly GCA_009831015.1). NCBI lineage: Eukaryota > Viridiplantae > Streptophyta > Pinopsida > Pinales > Pinaceae > Picea > Picea engelmannii. Next base: position 476,376 of record ML793850.1, on the reverse strand, counting down.
AATAAACAAATTCCAAACCAATATTCATAACACAAAATTCATTTGCGCAAAAGTATATGATCTAAATCATCATATATTACATCAATCCATATGAAAAAGTAATAATTATTAATTTACAACTCAATTAAGGGCGCAAGGTAAAATTTCAATAGATTAAGGCACAAACGAAGGCACTCAATCATTCCCATTTTATCATTGATCAAAGCGTAGTGTATTCAACATAAATTTGACACCTATTCCATGGAGTGTGAGAGGTAATATCAATAACATTCCTTACCATAAATTCCGTGTGCAAGGAGTAAATAACTAAATGACAATCAAACATTGAGTTTCGTGGTGCTTTAGAAATTCTAACCATTGGAATAATCACACAGAACATTAATAGGTGCGCTCAATCATATTGTAATACAATCCATCGTATAACAACCTCTTTCTAAGAGTGCACAAATAATACTACTTAATACAATCATAATTTACCTAGGCATATGAATAAGTAATACCTATCGAAACATTCTTAAATTCTACACAAATCAGTAAAAGACATTATCATTTAGTATTATCACTCTCTCTATAGATTTTCCTGGATACATACATATAACTCCCACAATGTTTCTCCACCAAAAGAGATATAGGAGAATTTTACTATCTACAAGGAGGTTATTATTATTTTCTTGCGTTACCACCTTCAGTTTAAAATGAAAAATGGGAAATTTTTCCTGGATACATACATATAACTCCCACAATGTTTCTCCACCATCTCCACCAGAAGAGATATAGGAGAATTTTACTATCTACAAGGAGGTTATTATTATTTTCTTGCATTACCACCTTCAGTTTAAAATGAAAAATGGGAAATACATCTTAACTGGTGGGAATGAAGGTTGAGATGAATATCATTTGACACCACTTGAATTCAAGATAAATATGATTCTCAAATAATAAGTGAAGGCTAAAATTATCATGCATCATGCACCCTCATAATTTAGCATATACATTGAAACCACACGCTGCAACTATAAGTATCTCATTTAATATAAAATACCATTAAACTAAATAAATCAATAATTACCTCACTCCATCCCACCCAACCTACGTAGAACCAAACAAGAGACAGATATATATAGATCCTAAAAGCATTCTTCATATATAGAAACAAAAACAACGGAGCATTCAAAAAGCCAATAATCTCTCACTTAATCTAGCATGAAAGGATTGAGAGTTTTTTTTTTTTTAAACAAATATAATTTACAATGTTATTAATAAACTACACATTATTAATGATTTAGAAAATTGTTAGTAATTTACACATTATTACTATTAAATAACAAAATCATTTGCAATGTTATTAAAAATATCATCTTAGTCACGCTTTTAAAAGCCGAGGGAAACATGGGTCTTTGTGCCTCAAAAGGTAATCAATAAAACCGTTGTAAGAGAAGGTGGTTGTTCAGCTACCAAGACACAACATATCAATCAAGGGGGAGTAGGAAGGGAATCCCCAACCTGAGTCGTTAAATGAGGACGTTGTGATAAGAATACTTGTTAGTCAGAGTGCCAACTGTGTGAAGGTTTAAAGTATGATGGCAGACATTAAGTGCTAGAAAGTAGGTTGAGGATAGGCATGCACAGGTGGAAGCCGGGATGTTGGAATTTCTCCAGGGAAGGGAGAAAGCATAGATTGGCTAGACCAAGTTCTTCCAGCATCCAGTCTCCATTATTCTTATGAGAGGTTGTTGTCAATACTTGAGAACAGGATCTAAGAGCACGTTAAGAAAGCGAAGGGGAAAACTATTCTGAAGGGCGAAAACATAGTCTAAGACGTTTCCAACCAAGGTGGATGCTAACATTCAAATCAAAATGGTTGGTGAGATAAGGATTTGATTTTCCTTTTGGTTTTAAGGCAGTGACAATTCGTTGGCTTAGGCTCCGTTCTCTTGCCACAATAGATTTCTAAGCCTATGATAAGGGATTCCTCTTTCTTTATATATAAAATTATTGATAGATTCTCCCAACTATAGCTTCACCAATGCCTTCCAGGGATGATTTTAAGGATGGAAATTTGTTTTAAAATGTAGAAACCTTGGCGAATCTTACTAATCCTTCATATTCCAACTATAAATGTTTGGCTATATTTTTGTAAAAATATTCACATTTATTAGGATTTTATATAGTTTTTATCAAAAATTTGCAATTTTTAAGGTAAAATATATTTATCCTATAGAATTTGGGCGAATCATTTTTAAAATAGCGAATCTCATTTTTGGAAAAACCATGGAAAATTATCCCATGAGCGAAATTTAGCCCCTAAAATCATCCATGATGCCTTCACCTTACAACGAATAAAAACCAAGTATATATCAGATCAATATCGAATCGTGTTTAGCTACCTAGACACTATTTGTTGAGTGTGATCACACAAGTGCATGCTTGAGCCATTGTCGAAGCATGCCACATTCTCATTTGTTTCTGTGTAATCGGTTACTCTCAGCATGAGATCAAATATGCCACAAGTTTACATTATCGCCACCATTAGACTCTGTGATATTTGTAAATGTTTGAGTCAAGAATCAAGGTAGGAAGAGACATGATAATATATGATTTCCTTAAAATTCAATCATAGTTTAAAATAGATTTTGAGGATTTGAAAATATAAAATAATAAATTTTCAGAATATTAGTGCAATAGAACACTAAAATTTTAGAAGGGATAAGGTTTGTTCGTTCGTGTTCTCTTACATATGCTTTGAAAATAATGATAAGCTACTTTAAAAAGGGAGAGTGTTATTCTTACTCAGTTTCATAGGAAGGATGCATACTGTACATTCTAAATATAACACAATCCTCAATCTTATTAGAATTTAAGTATATTTACAACAAATTGCAAGCCCAATACCTGTTCATTATCATTAAGGATGAGTGTGAACCAGATCTTGGGAACTGATCATACATAACATCTATTTTCAACCCATTCTTATTCTAATTTCCGATGCCCAGAAGCTTTCCTAATGAAGCGAGGGATATGGTACAATGACAATAGATTTTGCATTGAAAATACATAAAATTCAATATTTTACAAATTGCTCCATTTCAAAAATAAAGTGACATCAATTTACATATATCATCCTTATTATGACTAGGTCCATTGTGAAATAAAGTCACATCAACTACATAAACAATCCTTATTACATATAGATCCAAGGTGAAAACAAGGAGACATCAGAATTGCGAAAATTAAACCATACACATGCTATCAACCTAGTACCATTTAACTTATCGAAATTGTCATCACCGACGAAAGTGGGCTTGGAGATATTCATCAACATCTAGCGATCGTCCTCGCTCCTTATTGATAACTGCTAATACCTCATTGGTACCTCCGAGCCAGCACTAGGGGTACTCCTCTTCCCCCCTAATCCCCTCGATCCGCAAAGATGCATGCACACCAAAACCAGAGACAAATATAGCTCCTAGATCACCTCACGATGTAGAGATACCACTCTCTAATCAAGCTGGGCATCGCAACTCCCACAGCAAAAATGAATCAAGAAAAATATTGGCATTGTAACCTTACACCTAACAAACGTGCCTCATTCCCCTTCCCTGTCATTTAATTTATAGGTTTCTCCTTACTGATATTTCCATTTTCACCTTAAATTAGTTTGATTAAAAAATAATTTACGAAAATTTCTCCCTCGTACACTTGTCACCCAATCCCTTGGTTGCACTAGAAATTCATTTAATTAATTAATTGAAATTTCCAAATTCTCTCACCCACCTAAAAGCATTCCTAAAAACGCTCCTTGTTGTCCCTTTATTCCCTCAATTTCTTTTAATGAATGACATCGTTCTTAAAGCTTAGTCGATTTCATTTGAGGAAAGTTCTCTAGACTAGATTCCTTTCTATGTTCCACATTCCATTTTCATTTAATTTCCCCTTTTTGTCTAAGTTTGGAATTAGAAAGTCCTTCAGATAGACAACAATTAATTTTTGGATAATTTAATTTTATTTAAATTCTAAATTTGATTTTTCACTATCCCCCATTTATTAATGGATTAATTAATTCTTAGACCTCATATCCCATTTAGACCTAGGCTTTAATTTCACTAGGATTAGCATTTTTTTAAAGAGAATTTTATAAATAATAAACTTTACTCATACCACATTTATTTTCAGGTTGACTAGGACAAAATGACATATTGTTTTCTAGGTACCTAGGTTCATTGAATCACCAGTGTTAAAACTACAACGTGCCCTTTAAGAAGCAGTACATGCTCCAAGGGTGCCACTCACCTTCATTGTGCTTCATTTATGCAATGTGTCCTTCAAGATGCACTACATGGTTCAAGGGTGCCACTCGCCTTTTGACTTATTTTATTAGACATCAATTCCTTGGATTCAATACTCTGTTAGGTGACCTTGTGGGAGACCAAGGGCATCTAATAAATAGTGAAACTACCTTATTTGACGCCCCTTAGAATTATCGTGAGTGATTGTCACATTCCTCCCTCACGACATCATGGATCTCTCTAACTAGGTAATCGTTAACCTACAATTCAAGCCATGGCGGGGGTGCTAGTAGGTTGTGACAGGGATGTTGCTACACCTCTCCCTCAATATATCTGGTTGTCGTGGATGACCCCTTTACTCCAAATGTGAGTCTGGTTAGCAATCTATCGTCATCCTGCATCCATTAATGAAACATGTCAGTGATCCATAATCAACATCCTAATATACCAGTCATAGGTCACATATGAAATAACAAAAATACGCAAACCATAAAGAGTCCACTCCCTGACTCAATCCAGATTCCAAGGAGGTCCATCGATGACATCGACATCCTCAATTGGTCAGGAGTCATGTACACTCAGGAGAATCTAGTCAATAGCACCTGTCTATACCTAATAACATAACATGACATCATAATCCACAATATCCTCATCAGAATCCATAAGTGAAGTAGTCAATCATATAATGAAACAGATCACTTGCATGCGAGTGTCCTCAAAGAATAAGTCACATCATGTGCGCGAAAGAGAGGGATTTACAACCCCTCTTGTTTCAAACTTTGTCCCAAAGTTTCACATTATACAAATGCATAAATAAAGTATCTAACAATATCTAAATGTCTAGCTAACAACAAAAAGGAAACTGTTGACACATATCATATGTGTCCTCCCAGCTAGCTGAGTGTGGACTATAATTGTGCTATTGTACCTTGACCTGATCGATATTTCTATATCATAGTTGTCGAATGTGACGGTCCAAAAAGTGGATTGGCTCAACCATGAGCACACCCTCGCCCAACATCCGCCAAGAACTCAGTCAATCTCTTGCGTAGGATCACTAACCTAAAGTCGCACATGGATACAAGATAAACATCGTGAAACACCTAAAATAAAGAGGCACGACTATCCATTAGAAGCTTCATAATTATGGTCGATGCAATGCGCATAGAAAAACCCTTATGTCGATCCTACACTTCTTCCATCCCTTTTCGTATCATTTGTAATTGTTCCTTCAATTCTAGGATCGCTTCTAGTCCTACCAGGACCCGATCATATATTTGATCCCAACTCAAGGCATCCGACATGTTCACCCATCAAGAACCTCAGATGGTTGTTGTTGCACACAAACGCGACCAACATCCATAACTATTGGGTGAAATCATTAAGGTGGGTTACACTTTTGCTTGTTTTATGAGAAAAAAAACTATATTTTCACAAGTTATTCAACTTCCGACATATAAAAGTATTTTTTTTATTTAGAATTTCACTTTACAGTAAAAACAAAACTTGTGAAGAATTGTGTTAGCTTTCCAATGACTATTTTTCAATTTTTTTTAATCACGATTTGATATGTCAATTTGACAATTGTTTAACAGTATGTTTTTTAAACACGAAATGAATGATAATGAGTTACTTATTTCTACAACAATGTATATATTATTAAACTTATGTTTTGAAGAAAAAAAATATACTGCAACAATCTACAGAGACTCTATTTTATTATGACTATTATTTTGAATTTAACGGATGAATATTATAATTTCTAGAATTTTTTGAAGTTGACCAAGCTGAAAACGTTGCAGAGTTTAAATACATGTTTTTCTACACCTCGTATCTATCTTAATTTTTAAGTAAAACTAAAATCTAAATATACCCTTTTGAAAAGAACAGTTTAAGGATTATGAATATATTTTTTTCAATTTTTTTCACTGTATATTTTTTTAGATACCGATATTTCATTTCACCGAATCATAATGTCTGCTGAAAATATTATGTAGTGAGTTTTTTTAAAAATTAAATAAAATTAGATAAAAATAACGAAAATGAAAACAAATTATACGAATTGAAAGTAGATTCAGTTTTGGAAATGCTGGTGTCATTTTTGAAACCAAATTCTCAATGTTTGTAGGAGTCCGCAACCTCTGAAGTTTAGCTATGCTTGGGGCATTTCTCTGGTTTTTGTTTTTAGTTGCAATTTCATGTTTTCGGTCGAAAATATATTTTCGGCTGAAAAATAAATGTTTCGGCCAAAAGAATAAAATTTAACGGAATCCGTTAAATTAAACTGTTTCCCCATCTTTCGTTCGAAACACTAATTCTTTCAGCCGAAAGGCTGTCGAACGAAATCCGATCGTCGAAAAATATGAAATGACACGTCGTATAAGTTTGAAAATATGAAACGACACGTTGTTTAAGTTCTTTTCGTGCCAAATGGTATAAATAGGATTGCAACCGAACAAATTTAACACAATCCATCAAATGAACAAAAAGATATGAGCTCGAGGATAAGGATTTCAAAGCACTTCT
>ML793850.1:371640-426472 GCA_009831015.1 Picea engelmannii | reverse complement strand
TTGGAAAACAGTCCACTTAAGATCATGGTTGAGATCAAACCCTTGGGGTTTTGATCCATGATCTTTAAACAGAAAATTCTGAGCATATTAAAAGAATAACATCCATACATCAGGTACATCTTTATTTGCTAAAGGTAAGTACAAAATTTGTTTCAGTTTGAAATCTGCACTTAGTTTATATACAGAAATCTGCACTGATTATAAGTCATATACCTAACATTTTTATAACTGGTTTGTTCACAGGTTTAAAATTGACCTTTAAATGACCCGATCAGCTGCACTGCAATCCTCATCTGCCAAAGTGCAAGGGTCCGTAATCCTAGGGGCTAGCTGTACTTTTTTGTTTGAAATTGTTACTGCAATGTGTTTTTTTCCATGTGGAGTTTAATGGAACTAACATCTAAATGTGTGTTCAAAATTTGACTCTTATGCTTGTCACTCCTTTTCCCTTCATAAGTACAATCATTAGTTTTGGATTGGAGGTTACAGTTATTCAACCTTGGATATTATTTTTTTTTCTATTGATGAAAAAAATTTCTGTATCTGTTAGTTTTGAAGTGAATTTTAGATCTGTAGAAGCTCAAATTATTTTAACTAACCATAATGATTCAGGTCAGGACACTGAACCAGAGAGATTTTAGTAAGGCTCTAGATGGAAATGATATCCTTATTTCACCAGCTACACCTACGGCTGCCTATAAGATAGGTGTGGTTGCTTGACTTTTATTTTTGTCTAAAATTTTTGCAGGTTACCCAACATTACTGCATTGGCAACCCTATAATAGTTTCTGGCTAATTTTTCAACTTTTCTATTGTAGGAGATTAAGTAAATGATCCATTGTCTATGTATGCAGGAGATATTATGACTGTAAGCAATTTGTTACTTCATTTCCGCGTGTCCAAGAGTCCTAGCATCTTCCTAAAGCAATCCTTACATAAATCACTTGTCTAAATAAGGGTGATCTAGCTAGATTACAAAATACCATTACTGCATCAGGGCTTCCAATCATGATTTTAGTTATACCAAATTTCGATTAAAAAAAAATTGCATTGGTCAAGGGTCATAACCAACTCTTGTCATCGTACTAAAATTACTCCCTAATGTTCTTGTTCAACACTATCATTAAGGTATTATTGAATAAATAAATTTTATCAGAATACTACATCATTACTTTAATTTCCTGGAATAAGAATTCACCATGAACGAAATAGGTACGCTACCTTGAAAATCTATACTTCTATTGTGACCAGGAATTCCGGGGATAAAATAACTCGAGCAGACGAACTCTTCAATCAACATCTGCCATCCTAATTTTAGAAAAATAATTCAACCCAACAGTGACAAACAGTGAATGATCATGGTACACTTGCGCCCACTAAAACATCATGAGGGTGATTAGTGACTTCTTTAATTCTGTGCTTAAGAATAGGAACACTAATATTCCAGGTGGATTCCCCCTTTTTGGCAACTAGAAAGAAAAAGACGTGACTGGAAAATCAACAGGGTACATAATTGTGTAAGGAAACAATTGTGTAAGGGTCGCAAAACGTTGTGTAAGGAAACAATAAGTGAAGGGTGAAGGGAACCCGACTCCCTCAATGCACATTCCGAATGAAACTATATGCAAACCATACCATTCCGAATACCATACACAAACCATACAATACCATACGCAAACCATACCATACACGAACGTAAAATACCTTTCTCCACGACCGCTGCAACCTCGGCGCCCACGACCCCTATGACCTCGGTGCCCACTGCCACCACGACCACTGCTACCATGACCTCGACGACCACTGCTACCACGACCTCAGCGACCACTGCTACCACGACTAACAGTTATACACCAAAAAAAATTTCCAAACATTGCACAAGCGATGTGTGGCAAATATATAAAAACTTTTTCGGCCGAACGATAGTTCGGCCGAAAGATAGTTTGGCCGAACTATGTTTCAACTGAACTCTTTTTCGGCCGAACTATCTTTCGGCCGAAAACGTATTGCCGGAAAGAAAATATCCGGTCGAGCAAATTTCTACACGCAAATCGAGGGCACGGTTATGGCTCCGTTCGATTTGACGTTTATTTTTTCGGCCGAACAATAGTTCGGCCGAAAATAATATCTTTCAGCTGAAAAATATTTTTAGTTCGGCCAAAAATTTGTTTTTCGAAATTTTGGAGACCAGATTATCACGAAAGTGTAACCCACCTTCGTGATTCCACCCTATTCCCAAATTTTATGTTGGTCCAACACACACATATGCAACACAAACTTCCAAAAATGGTTTGTTCCTTCGGTCAACCTGTCTATCTCAGGGACATGTTGTACTAAAGTTCAGTGGTGTTCCCAAGGCCTATTGGGAAACTCATCCAAAATCATATTACAAACATCGAATCCCTTATTGGATATTATTATGATTCCTTGGTATGTCTGGAAGTCTCAAAATATTGTTGATATAAACTCTAGCTATACCTGACACTTGGTTCGTCGTACGCATAGGGACTAAATGTTAAATATTCATTACAGTGTCAAATGTCACAACAATTGGGTCATTCATCCTTGTTGTCAAAAATATTTCAACTGTGAAGTCCGTCGAAATGACCACCTAGGTCGATTCTAGAATGGTGTGTGGTCGTAGAAATTCTGTCGGATGTCTATGTTCAGCCTTCATCTGACAACCTTCTAGATATCTCGCCACATAGTTGATGATGTCTGCCTTTGTCCCTTCCATAAGGATAAGGGATTAAGGTTGGTCCTCATCTTCATGACTCATGGATGATTCATTTACACTGCTCTATGAACTTCACATATGATAAAAAATTCTCAATTTGTCATTGGGCTATAAGTAAATCCATTTATTATATCTCATTGATCCGTTGTTGTCCACAATATATCCCTCAATTTTGGTACCAATATGGCATCTTGCTCGAAAAATTCCTCACCCTCTTTTCACGTAGATTCAGTTGAAGAGGTATCACTGAAAATATGCGTGGTCTTCGACTCAATGTGTCTACCACTCTATTCAGTATTCCTTTTAAGTAGGAAATCTCAAAATCGTAGTCGATAAGAAGTTCTGACCAACGCCCTTACCACATGTTCAATTAATTTTGCGTAAAAAGGTGTTGTAAACCATAATGGTCCATTTTTAGTTCGAAATTCAATCCAATCAGGTGTTGTCTCCACACTTTCAGGGCATACACGATGGCTAACAACTCCAATTTCTGCGTTGCATAGTTCTCCTCACACTTCCTTAACATCCTCAATATGTAAGCGATCACTCAACTGTCTTGCCTCAAGACTTCTTTTAATTCTTCCTTGGATGCATTGGTGCATACCAAGAAGCCCTCATCCATGCCAGGGACTTTCAGTATTGGCATTGTCATCAACATCTCCTTGAGCCTTCAAAATGATTCCGCACCTTTCTTGGTCCACACAAACTTCTTTTTCTTCTTCTTTATTTCCGTAATCATATTTTCTATCTTTTAAGAACCCTCAACAAACCTTTGATAATATCTCGCTAAATCCATGAAGCTACGCATTTCTGGGACATTCGTCGGCATAGGCCACTACACAATAGCCTCTACCTTCATTGGATCCACACTGATTCCTTCATCCGAGATCAATGCCCTAAGTAATGAATCCTCGATAGCTTTGTGACCGCTTCCTGTTTCTCTCACAACACTGTAGTACCAAGCGTAAAAGTTCATCTTGATCTCCCATCATTCAAGAAAATATCAAAATGTTGTCAAGGAATACTCGACGATAGTCAAGGAGAGTATCCTCGACCCATCGTTATTTCGTATCAAATTAACAGGGGAACTCCAAGGTGATACAATGGGACGTATAAGTCCTAGGTCCAAAAACTCCTTCTGTTGCACTTTCAACTCCTGTAACTCATGGGTCGACATCCGATAAGGATTTATTTCCATTGATTCAGTTCCAGATTTTAGTTCGATGGTAAATTCCATCTTGGCTTCTGGCGGCACACCTGGTAATTCTTCTAGGAATTACGTCTACAAACTATCATACTACCGGAAGGTCTTCTAATCCTTCTGCCATGCCCTTGAAATTTGATGCTAAGTATGCATATAACTTGCATCCTTGTGGGAGCTCTCTTGTAAATATAGGGAAGAAATGAACTTCAGGGATACTCCCCATTTTCTTCCTACAATCACACTTCTTTGTCCTTCATCGTCATTCCAACTCAACCACCTCATCTTACCGTTGAGTATCACATCATGCGATTTCCACCAGTCCATACTAATCATGTCGTCATAAGATCTCAAGATCGTGACATAGGTCAGAATTCATTAAACTATCCCCAAGTTAAAGATAAAGTTCATACCCCTTCCTCCAACCATCCGGTTGGTAGCCAAAGCTATATCGATAAATCTAAACTCATCCTGTCGAATGCCTTTACATAAATCCCTTCAGTGCAGTTCTAGAAATAGATCTTTCCGTAGCACTGGGGTCTAACAAATACTAAAATTTCAATTTGAGATGGCACATGATGCCCCGATCATAGTGGACTAGTGCTCGTCTTGGTGGTTAATTACCGCGTTTATGAATCCTATGGGCCTTGCCCACCTCCACCACGGTAGTGTGTCCTGTTAACTTTTCCTCTCTAGCCCTTTCAACTAGACAATCTTACTAGTAAGATAACTCTCCACATGTCTATCACCCACCTCTGATCTAGTACTCCTAGCCCTTGAATAGAATTTGTTGGCCCACCAACCTAAGATCTTGGTTTGTTCTATTGACAAGCCTAAATGGCAGTTGCTAGTGGTACTTTCGTGGATGTGGTGTTCCCCTGTAGGGAGCCGTCTACTGAGGAACCTATCATCAACGTGTCGTGAACAAGGGTCGTATAGACGTATCTTGAGACCGAGATGTCTTGTCTAGTCGACATCTGATGCTGATGCGCACCAGATGCTATCAGTCCAGACGGTCTTGTATGAGTCCTTCCCAGTCTCCCACGATCGATTCTTCCTTATCTATGAGGCCTATTGGACTATATCATGCAACGTCCAAGGAATTTATATACTCATTTTTGCACAAAATATAGATTTAAGGCTGATAACAAACTTGTTGATCTCCAACTTCTTAGTCTTAATATGCAAGGCATACTGGAGTAGCTCCAAAAATATGGTATCATAATCTGGCACCATATGACCACCCTGACGTCAGGCATTGAACTCATCGAGCTGGTGCTCAATGAATGCCTCTCACAATTACTTCTCCTAGAACCGTTCTATTAACATGTCTTCGAAAACCATGTTTAATTGAGGTAGGAGTGTCTTCCTCTATACAAGATCATTCCCCTTTAGCTGAAGACTGCCTATGCGGACCTTTGTGATGGAGGTCAAAATCATGAAGCACAAAGCACATCTTCTAGCTCTCCAACCATGCCTCGATGGCTAAGCTATCCATGACACTCATGGAATTGAGAGCTTAACCCTCTCGAGTTTTCTATGAAAGATACCAGTACTAGCTAGGGCGCGTTGAGGACCCTTAGGGGTATAGGTACCCTGGCCTTATCTCAATACAGACAGTTAGTGAAGACCTCTAACATTTCCATGGAAGGACCCTGTCATACCCAATGCATCAGGGGCTTCAATCCGCTCATGCTAAAGACTTGTTCTTCTCCTCGGGGGTAGGACCCCTCTGGCACAGGTGCTACTGGAGGCATCATGCCTTCTCCCCTGGCACCACGTCATGAATCTGTACGACGTCCTATAACCATGATTACTATAAGGACATGTTAATAATTCAGTAAGCGTTGAGTATAAATCAAGGGCTTTATTTAGTGGAAGGCATGGATATCCATAGTCACAGAGTTGAACCCACTTTGATACCGTATGTAAGGACCCCATCGTTATGATAACAACATCATCCAACAAGTCACAATTTGTTTTTGTATTTTTTTTCTTAGTGCTACATTGGGAATTTAAAACATCAATCTAAACTGGTGCACGAGTAATCAATCACATAACACAACTTAATCCACCTTACATCCAAGGCTGAAAGCAATACAAATTATTCATGGCACGAATCCAAATCAAATGTGCAATCACTCGTCAGAATATACTTGCTTTTCGCGCAAAATATCAAACTCTAAAACCATCAACACTACCTTAAAATTCATTGCGCACAAAAAGTATAATTACTCAATTATTCATACATCACATTAATGAATGGCGCATGAGCATTCTAATCGATTAATCCATGAGTTACATATCAACAATTTAGGCACACCAGGAAATAATTCATAATTCCATCATTCATCAACATGATTAAAGGCATGCTAGTAATCGATTGTTAATTCAATCAAGCATCATCAATGATCATCTCGACGCATGGCATTCTATTAACAGACACACGTAACATAACAATCCCAATGCACAAGAAAACCTAATTACTAATACAACTAGTGATGACGTAAACCTAGGCACAAAATAAACAATTTCCAAACCAATATCCATTACAGAAAATTCATTTGCGCAAAAGTCTATGATCTAAACCGTCATATATTACATCAATTCATATGCACAAGTAGTAATTATTAATTTACAGCTCAATTAAGGGTGCAAGGTAAAATTTCAATAGATTAAGGCACAAAGGAAGGCACTCAATCATTCCCATTTCATCATCAATCAAGGCACATTGTAGTCAACATAAAATTCAACACCTATTCCATGGAGTGCGAGAGGTAATATTAATAACATACATTCCTTACCATAAATTCTGTGTGCAAGGAGTAAATAAGTAAACGAAAATCAAACATTGAGTTTCGTGTTGATTTAGACATTCTAACCATTGGAATAAATGCACACAACATTAATAGGTGAACTCAATCAAATTGTAATACAATCCATCATATAACAACCTCCTTATAAGAGTGCACAAATAATACTACATAATACAATCATAAACATATTTACTTAAGCACACAAATAAGTAATACCTATCCAAACATTCTTAAATTCTACACAAATCAGCAAAAGACATTAGCATTTAGTACTATCACTCTCTCTATTATTTTTCCTTGATACCAACATATAACTCACACAATGTTTCGGCACCAAAATAGATAAAGGAAAAAATTACTATCTACAAGGAGGTTATTATTCTTTTCTTGTGTTACCACCTTCAGTTTCAAATGAAAAAGGGGAACTATGTCTGAACTAGTGGCAATAAAGGTTGAGATGAATATCGTCTGACAACACTTGAATGCAAGATAAATATGATTCTCAAATAAGAAGTGAAGTTTGAAATGAGCATGCATCATGCACTCTCATAATTTATCATATCCATTAAAACCCCACAATGCAACTATAAGTCTCTCATTTAATATAAAATATCATTAAACTAAATAAATCAATAATTACCTCACTCCATCCCACCTAACCTGCGTAGACCCAAACAAGAGCCAGATATATATAGCTCCTAAAATCATTCTTTATATGTAGAAACAAAAATAAGGGAGCATTCAAAAAACCAATAATCTCTCACATAATCTAGCATGAAAGGCTGAGAGTTTTTTCTTTTTAAATAACAAATATCATTTACAATGTTATTAATAAACTACACACTATTAATGATTTACAAAGTTTTTAGTAACTTACACATTATTACTATTAAATAACAAAATCATTTTCCATGTCATTAAAAATATCAGCTTACTCACACTTTTAAAAATCTAGGGAAATTGGGGTCTTCGTGCCTCAAAAGTTAATCAATAAAACTGTTATAAGAGAAGGTGGTTGTTCATCTACCTAGGCACAACGTATCAAGCAAGGGGGAGTAGGAAGGGAATTCCCAACCTAAGTCATTAAATGAGGACGACATGAGAAGAATACTCGTTGGTTGGAGTGCCAACTAGGGTAGGGGTTAAGCTATCATGGCATGAATTAAGTGCCAGCGAGTAGGCTGAGGAGAGGTGTGCACAGATGGAAGTCAGACTATTGGAATTTCTCTAGGGAAGGGTGCATACAACAATTGGATAGCCCAAGGGCTGCAGGTGCGTAGTCTCCATTATTCGCCCAAGAGGTTGTTGTCAATACTCGAGAACATTCTCCAAGCGCATGCTAAGGAAGCGAAGGGGAAAATTATTCTGAAGCGAGAAAACACAGTCTAAGATGTTTCCAACCACGGTGGATGCTAACAGTCAAATCCAAACGGTTGATGAGCTAAGGATTTTATTTTCCTTTTTCTTTTAAGGTAGTGACATGTCTTTGTCTTACACTCCGTTCTCTTGCCACACCATATTTCTAATCATGTGATAAGGGATTCCTCTTTCTTTATATATAAAATTATTGATAGATTCTCCCAACTACATATTCATCAACGCCTTCAGTGTACAACGAATAAAAACCGGGTATATATCATATCAGTACCAAATCGTGTTTAGCTACCTGGACACTATTTGTTGAGTGTGATCAGACAAACACATGCTCGAGCCATTGTTGAAGCATGTCACATTGTCATTTGTTTCTGTGTAATCGGTTACTATGAGCATGAGAGAAGATATGACACAAGTTTACATGATCGCCACCATTAGACTTTGTGATATTCGCAAACATTTGAGTCAAGAATCAAGGTAGGAAGAGACATGATAATATATGATTTTCTTAAAACTCAATCACAATTTCAAATAGATTTTGAGGATTTGAAAATATAAAATAATAAATTTTCAGAACATTAGTGCAACAAAACACTAAAATTTTAGAAGCGATAAGGTCTGTTCTTTCATGTTCCCTTACTTGTGCTTTGAAAATAATGATAACCTAGTTTAAAAAGGAAGGGTGTTATTCTTACTCAGTTTCAACAAGAAGGATGTGTACTCTACATTATAAACACATCCCAGTCCTCAATATTATTATGATTTAAGTATATTTACTGTAAATGGCCAACGCAAGGGTTGTTCATTATCACTAAGGATGAGTGTGCACCAGATCTTGGGAACTGCTCATACATAACATCTATTATCAACCATTCTCATACTAATTTCCAACAGCCAAAAGATTGCCTAATGAATCCATGGATATAGTACAGTGACAACAAATTCTAAAATGAAAATACATACAACTCAATATTTTACAAATTGCTCCATTTCGAAAAAAAAGTGACATCAATTTACATAGATCATCCTTATTACGATTAGGTCCATTGCAAAATAAATTGACATAAAGAACATAAATAATCCTTATTACAAATAGATCCAAGGTAAAAACAAGGAGACATTAGAATTGCAAAAATTAAACCATACACATGCTATCAACCTAGTACCATTTAACTTATCTAAATCACCCTCACCGACGAAAGTGGTCTTGGAGATGTTCATCGACATTTGGCGATCCTCCTCACTCTTGCTCGCTAACCGCTGAGACCTCACCGTTACCTCCCAGCCAACGCTAGGGGTACTCTTCTTCCTCCTGAGCCCGTCGATCCATAAAGGGGCCACGCACACCAAAACCAAAGAAAAATCTACCTTCTAGCTTTCCTCGTAAGGTCGAGATACCAGTCTCTAATTGAGTTGGTCATCCCATCTCCCACAAGAAAAATCAATCAAGAAGAATATCGACAATGTAACCTTACGCCTACCAGACGTCCCCCATTCCCCTTCACTACCATTTATTTTATAGGTTTCTCCTTAGTGATATTTCCATTTGCACCTTAAATTAGTTTTATTAAAAATTAATCTAGGAAAAATTATGCCCCATACACTTGTCACCCAATCCCTTTGTTGCACCAGAAATAAATTTAATTAATTAATTTAAATTTCTAAATTCACTCACGCACATAAAAGCATTCCTAAAAACGCTCCTTGTTGTCCCTTTATTGCCTCAATTTCCTTTAATGATTGACAACCTTCTTAAAGCTTAGTCTAGTTCATTTAGGGAAAGTTCGCTAGACTATATTCCTTTCTATGTTCCACATTCCCCTTTCATTTAATTTCCCCTTTTTTCTAAGTTTGGAATTAGCAAGTTTTGCACAAAGACAACAATTAATTTTTTGGATAATTTAATTCGCTTTAAATTCTAAATTTGATTTTTCTCTATCCCCCATTTATTAATGGATTAATTAATTTATAGACCTCGTACCCTATTTAGACCTAGGATTTTATTTCACTAGGATTAGCATTTTTTTTAAAGGGAATTTTATAATTAGTAAACTTTACTCATACCACATTTATTTTAAGGCTAACGAGGACAAAATGAGATATTGTTTTCTAGGTACCTAGGTTCATTGAATCTCTAGTTTTAAAACCATGACATGCCCCTCAAGATGAACTATGTTCTCCAAAGGTGCCACTCGCCTTCAATATGTTTAATTTGTGCGACGTTCCCTTCAAGACACACTACGTGATCCAAGGGTGCCACTCGCCTTTTGACTAATTTTGGTAGATGTCAAACCGTTGGATTCAATAATCCGTTAGGTTACCTTGTGGGAGACTAAGGACCTCTAAGGAATAAGGAACCTTCCTTATTGCGCACCCCTTAGAATAATCATGAGAGACTATCACAATCTACCTTCACAATATCATGGATCTCTCGAACTAGGTAATCGTTAACCTACAGTTCGAGCCATGGTGGGAGTGCTAGTAGGTTGTGGCAGGGTTGTTGCCACACCTCTCCCCCAGTATATTTGGTTGTCATGCATGACCCCTTTACTCCAAATGTGAGTCTGGTTAACAAGTTATCGTCAGCTTGCATCCATCAACGAAACATGTTAGTGATCCATAATCAACATCATAATATACCAGTCATATGTCACATATGCAATAACAAAAATATGCAAACCATAAAAACTCCACTCCCACACTTGATCCAGAGTCCAAGGAGGTCCATCGATGCCATCGACATCCTCAATTAGTCAAGAGTTCTGCACACTCAAGAGAAACCAGTCAATATCACTTGTCTATACATAATAACATAACATGACATCATAATCCACAATATCCTCATCATAATCCATAAGTGAAGTAGTCAATCATATAATGAACTGGATCACTTGCATGCAACTATCCTCAATGAATAGTTCACATCAAGTGTGTGCAAGAGCGATATGTTACATGAATAGCTGAGATCTTGAGGTTCCAATGACTAGTACTCACTCACTGATTTACGGTGTAGCTTCACTCTGCGGTTTTGAGATTCAGGGCTCATGTAAAATAACTATAATACACCGAAGTAATGAACCCCGAAGGTCTTAAGGTTTAATGGGTGCATATCTCCTGCCCAATCGAAAGGTTACGGTGATTCTGAATGCTCATGATCAGATCATGTCCACTAATTTCCTTCGAATGTATTTCAGACTCTTGATTTCCTCTCTTGAACCTCGCACACACTATTTCTCCTAAATTTTACCTTTGAATTGAACTCCAATGATCAATAGTGCATCTCTCTAGAGCTATGTACTCTAATTTTCATGTATGAGCTTGTGCCTCCCCTGTGTAATTTAGCACTGTCTCTCTTGATCTTCGTACTTCCAAATGTTATGACCGTTTACCCACTTGACACGGTCTCTGTGAATTCAAAAGTTGTTTATGAAAATTTGGGCTTTCATGGAGCCTGTCTATGCACTTCTAGAATTGGCTTTGGAAGTGTTTTACTGTGATACCAGGAGAGAAGCTTCAAGCTTCTTTCAAAACTTTTATCTCATTATTAGAAAAAACTTCAGCTCGATTGCAAAATCCTTTCTTCACTATATCATTTGGTTAACAAGGTGTAGAGTAAGCTTATGGTGACTACTTTGTGTTAAGATATGTTCTCTGCCATTCCTTTCCTCTTTTAACTTGTGATGTAGATCAGATATATATCTACTTGGTTCTACGTTGTAGGGTGGTTGCACTTATTTCAGGTTAAAAATAATTAATATTGAAACTTTCATAAATGATAGATTGTCTATTTAAGGGACTCTGGTTTTTATGGTTAAGTTTTTGTGGTGATTCTATTGAAATTATTCCTGACCATTAATTCAGTAAGATGTTGAGTTATTGAAATAGAATACATTGTGTTATGAGGTGATGACTAAGATACTAGACTCTTTGTGTTATTTTGAATAATTTGTAGTAATTAATGATGAGATTTATAGTTGAACTTTGGAATAGATAAATTTATGGGAATTAGATACTTTCTTGTTCCTCAGAATAGTCACCAGTATTGAGATCTTAAATGGTCAAGATCAATTGGATGAATCGTATACTTGAGAATTGATTATGTGTCTTGGAGGTCCTAACATTGGAGGATAGGTTGGGTGAGTAGCTTGTATGTTATTATATGTGGGGTGGAATATCCTTCATGCATTAAGTGGTATCTAAATCCGACAATACAATGGAATGAAATAAATAGAATGAGTATTGTTGATGTATGTCACTATCCTATTTGACTGGTTCAATTGATGTTATATGGTTTTAAAAAAGCAAAATCTCTTATTGTTCCATAAGTACTTATATGACGTAACATAGGGGATGTTGCATATGGTATCAGAGTGGGTTCAGTGCTGAAACATTGGACCACTACACCATCCACTGTGTTAAACTAAATGATTGAATTAGATCGCTATTAAAGATATGAAATTTTTCTTGCTGGTAATAATGGTTAGAGGGAGCAAGGGAAGTATACGACGTGGTGTTGAAGGAAGAGGTATGACACCTACTATAGTACCCATGCCAGAAGGGTCTAATCCATAAGTATGTTCCATAAGTACTTATATGACGTAACATAGGGGATGTTGCATATGGTATCAGAGTGGGTTCAACGCTGCAACATTGGACCACTACACCATCCACTGTGTTAAACTAAATGATTGAATTAGATCACTATTAAAGATATGAAATTGTTCTTGCAGGTAATAATGGTTAGAGGGAGCAAGGGAAGTATACGACGTGGTGTTGGAGGAAGAGGTATGACACCTACTATAGTACCCACGCCAGAAGGGTCTAATCCCCAGGGAGATGAGAAAAATAATGAGCCAAAACATGTTGTTGTGAGAGACTTGGTAGATGTGATGAGATCCTTCTAGAGGATGTCTGAGGATTTGATTAACCACCTGGATTGAGATGTGGGAAGAGCATCTGTACCCAATGAGGGTTCACATCACACTCCATATGGTAGTGGTAGTATACACAAAGAAATCTAGAAGGTGAAGTTTCTTGAGTTCATGGGTGCGACAAGCTGCGTAGCAACCGAGGCATGGTTGTAGAACATGGTGATGTGCTTCGCAGTTTGTGATTACACCTCCAACAAGAAAGTCCACATGGAGGTCTTTTAGCTGAAGGGGAGTGTTATTCTATGGTGGAAGATGCTCCTACCTCAACTAAACATGGCCATCGAATATGTTTCATGGGAACTATTCGAGGAACGGTTCCAGGAGAGGTACTTTTTTGAGGAATTCATTGAGCGTTATCTTAATGATTTCAACACATTACGACAAGGTAGTCGTATGGTGCTAGAGTACGACGCCAGATTCATGGATCTACTTCGGTATTCTCCACATCTAAACACAAATAAATTAAAGTTCAATAAGTTTATGTTTGAACTTAACTTCAAAGTTCATCCAAAGGTACGAATCCTAATTCCTTAGTCATTGCACGATGTAGTTCAAAAGGCCCTCATAATTGAAGAACTAAAAAGAGAGGGTTAGGGAAACACTCCTTCTAGACAAGTTGTAGAGGATACACTGGGAGCGCAGTAGAATCAGACACCAACCATACATGCTTTAGGGAATCAAGATACACCTAGAGGACCTGTGTTCATGACACCACGACAACACACTCCTTAATAGAGGACTCCTTATATAGAAACACAACATCAACAACATCGTCCATATGAACAAAATTTTAGGCATGTTCAGTAGAACAGACCGAGATCATGGAATGTTAGACCAATGGCTTCTACTTCGGGGACTAGGAGCACTAGACTAAAGACTGGATCTTGGACATGTGGTGAGCCACATTACCAATGAGACTGTCTGATTGAGAAGAACAGAGTGACTGGATCATCAGGACCCACTAAAGTAGGATATTTTGGCAATCCCACAAGATACATGTAGAATTAAACAACTTCCAGGCTGAGCACCAGTCTATTAGGCTAGAGATGTCAGGTAAAATCGCAGAGCAGAATTATAGTATATTTATAAATCTAGGTGATACACAGAGATATATATCTAGTGTAGCGCTGAAGATATTTAAGGTAAAGGAAGTTGAGAAGGAAAAGTTGAAACACATATAAATGGCATCGGGTGCCAAACATAAGGTTGGAGGAAAGATTACAGACTGTATCCTTAACTTGGGAGAATTTGTGACAAAGGTAGATATTTATGTCACAATCTTAGGATCTTATGACATAGTGATCGATATGGATTGGTTGGAATCGTATGATGCAATACTTAACTGTAAGACAAAATGGTTAAATTTGACAGATGTTTTGGGACAAAGTAGGGTGATTGTAGGAAGAAACCAGGGAGTGTCCTTAAGGTTTATTTCTTCATTACAATTACAAAAGAGTATGTCCAAGGGATGAAACTTATATGAAATATTAGCGCTGAATGAAAAGGGTGAGGAATAAGGACTAGAAAACCTTCCTATAGTATAAGAGTTTGTAGATGTGTTTCCAGAAGAGTTACCAGGTTTACCGACTGAACGACAGTTGGAGTTTACAATGGACTTGAAACCTGGAACTGAACCAATAGCGAGAATGCCTTACTAGATGTCAACGCCTTAATTGTAGGAGTTGAAAATGCAATTAAAGGAGTTGTTGGATTTTAGACTCATACGTCCAAGCATGTCACCATGGGGTGCACCACTGATATTTGTTAGAACAAAGGATGGATCATGGATACTTTGCATTGACTACCATCAACTGAAAAAAGCTACGATACAGAATCAATATCTGTTGCCAAAGATAGATTTTTTGTTTGATCAGATGAAGGGAGAGACAGTGTTTTCAAAGATTGAATTAAGATCAATATATCCCTAGTTACGGATTAAAGAAGAAGATATCCCTAAGACCGCTTTTAAGATGAGATTTGGACACTATGAGTTTACAATTTTACCATTCAAATTGACGAACGCCCTGGGGGTATTCATGAGTTTAATTAATGGGGTGCTCCATGAATACTTGGAAAGGTTTGTTCAAGTTTTTATTGATGACATACTGATTTATTCTTGAATGAAGGAAGATCATGATGAACACTTGATACTGGTACTGCAGTGCCTAAGATAAAACAAGTTGTATGGGAAGCTATCAAAATTCTCTTTTTACCAATTGAAGATACATTATTTGGGACATATCATATCTGGTGAAGGTATCGTTGTGGATCTAATGAAACTGGAGGCCATTATGGAATCACCAGCACCAACAAACATACAAGAAGTATGCAGTTTTATGGGTCTAGTAGGATATTATTGATGATTTGTTGAAGGCTTTTCGAAGATAGAAAATACGATCACTGAATTACAAAATAAGAAAAAGAAGCTCATATGGAATGATAAATGCGCGAAAGAATTTCAAAAGCTTAAGGAGTTGCTGACAACAAGACCGATACTAAAATTCCCTGACATGGACAAGGAATTTCTGGTATGCACAGATGCATCCAAGTAAGGTTTATGAAGAGTTTGTATGAAAGATGTTTGAGTAATCGCTTACATTTAGAGGAAATTGAGAAAACATGAAGAGAATTATGCAATGCATGACCTGGAATTATAACATAGATCACTATGAATTGCAACATATTTTTACACAAAGTGACCTGAACGCAAGACAAAGGCGTTGGTCATAATTACTTATCGAATATGACTTTGAAATTTCTTACCTTAAAGGAACTGTGAACCGAGTGGTATATGCGTTGAGTCAGAGACCACACACAGTTTTGGTATTATGTCTTAAGATGAATATTTGAGAAAAAAATCTAATTTTACAATTCGACGATCACTAGTATAAATAAGTTAAGTATAATATGAGAGAACATACCATGAAAGAACCAAAGTATGAATATTATTGACTACACAATGATCGATTGTTGAGATTTAACAGAATAATTTACGCACCACCTAATGATTAACTAAGAATTTTCATTTTGAGTGTAGCGCATCGAGAAATACACATGGCTCATCCAGGATTCATGAAGATGAAGGAAGAACTTAAGCCTTTATTCTTTTAGAAGGGAATGAAAGTAGACATAGTCAATTATGTGGCAAGATGTCTAAAATGTTAGCAAGTGAAGGATGAACATAGACACCCAGCAAGATTGTTACAACCACATGTTATTCTAGAATCAAATTGGGAGGTCATTTCGATGGAATTTATAGTTGGATTTCCACCGAGGATAAGAAGTAATGATTTGATTTTTGTGGTAGTTGACACTTTGACAAAGAATGCACACTTTATTCATGTTCCCATTATGTATCAGTCTCTAGACATAGCTAGAGTATTTGTCAGTGAGATTTTAAGATTACATGGAGTACCAAGAAATATAATATCTGATTAAGGATTGATGTTTATAGGACGATTTTGGACCAGTTTCCAAGAGGCTTTGGGAACACAATTAAAATTTAGCACAACTTATCACCCAGAGACAGACGGGAAAACAAAAAGAACAAACCAAATTTTGGAGGATATGTTACATATGTAATGGACCAACATAAACATTTGGAGGAATTCTTTCCACTAGTATAATTTTCATACAATAACAATTACCAAAGTACAATTAAAATGGCCCCGTTTGAGTTTCTTTAAGGGCAACCATGTTAGACACCATTGAGTTGGGATTGACTTGAGGACAGGGTTCTAGTAGGACCAGAAGTGATACAAGAAATGGAAGAATATATGAAATCGATAATCCATAGGATTAAAGAAGCATAGGATCGGCATAAAATTTATGATGATGCACATCACGTTGACCACTCATTATGAAGTTGGAGAGAGAGTCTTCTTGCAATTAAAATCGCACAAAACATTTTGGAAAGGGTGTAAACACTCTCCTAGATTTGTGGTACCTTTCAAGGTTGTGGAAAGGAAAGGACCTGTGGCTTATTGACTAGCCTTTCTTGATTCTTTGAGGCATATGCATAACATATTTCATGTATCTGTTTTGAGACATTATATTAGTGATCTTTCACATGTTATCGACATGAGCTCCTTGCAGGTGTCGGACGAGGGTGCTCTCATGCTTGAGCCAATCTTCATTCTATACCATCACATTCGACAACTACGACGTCGAATAGTTGATCAGGTCAAGGTCTAGTCGGATAATTATTTTCCACACTCAGCTACCTCGGAGGACACATTTGAGATGCGTCAACAGTTTCTTTACTTGTTTTGATAGATTCATACATATAGATCTATGTTAGATACATTTATTACTTGATTTTATATATATTGTACAAACTTCTGGACGAAGTTTAAAACAAGAGGGAGTGTATGTACATCTTGCTCTAACTGATCACACTATTATTAACTTATTCTTTCAGGACACTTGCTTACAGGTGATACGGGTATGGTACTTTGTGATTTCATTTAGATTAGGGGTTATATATTGTTTGGTTGAGGTGTTATGTCTTATTGATTATATTGATGTATACATATTGATAGATGCTTTTGACGAGTCATCCTGAGTGTGCAGGACAGATGACATATTAAGGATGTTGATGGAATCGATAGTTTCCCTTGGACCCCATATTGAGTGAGGGAGTGGATTGTATTTATTGAGTATTTCATTCCAGGAACATATGTTGTATGATTGATTTTAGTAAAGATTTATGTATATGGAATTGTTGAAAACATTTTGTCAGTAGATGTAGGTTTTACGATGCTTGACAATCCGACTCACATAAGGAGTAGAGGGGCCACATGCATCGGAACCAAAAATTTAGGGAGAGTCATGAAAATGTCCCTGTCATAGCCTAGTATCACTCCCACTGTGGTCTGAATTGTAGGTTAACGATTACCTAGTTCTAAGGGTCCATTATTTCGTGAGGGAAGATTGAGATAGTCACTCATGAATATTTCTAAGGAGTGCCTAATAAGGAAAATTCCTTATTCCTTAGAATCCCTTAGTCTCTCACAAGGTCGATCAAGTGGAGTATTGAATCCAAGGGTTGGAAAAATTCCAAAACAATTCTAAGGCGAGTGACACACTTGGAGAACAGAGGTGCATCTTGAAGGGAATGCCACATAATTTAAAACTTGAAGTCAATAAATCTAGTTGGCCTAGAAATAATTTAATTATTTAGACCTTATTGGATTAACTAATTAATTAAATGATATATTATTAGTTGAGAATCCTAACAAGAGTCAAATCCTAAGTCTAAGATTTGTCGTAAGTCTAAGTTGGATTTGGAAACTATCTAAAATATTAAAGTGGGGATAAATATAATACTAGGAAAAGGGGTGGTAAAATATAAATAATTAACAAAATGCACATGTGTGCATGAAATTGATAAAAAAATTTTTTAAAGAGAAATAAATAATAACTTGAGAGGTTGGTTGTACATAGAATAGAAGCTAGAGTCAAACTACACTAATCTAACTAGAAGGAGACTCCTAATTAAAAAATATAACTAAGATCTAGTTAGGGAACAATCCTTAAATGAGAATTTGGGGAACAAAGGGACACATAGGAGTGAAAATAGGAACACATTGAGATGTGAGGGTTTTTGACCTTTTTAATTAAAAAATTGGTAATTACTAGTGTAACTTGGGGAGATAGTGACAAGTATGTGAGTGAGTAATCCAATTTAAAATTTACTAAAAATTTAATTATCTATGCATGAAGACATGTGTCAATGAAGAAAATTCTATAAGGACAAATTATGGAGAAGGAAAAAGGAATTGATTCCTGGGCATTGTTATGTTGCCAAATTTTAATTGGACTGTGTTTTACTTGTGATAGTTGGGATACCAAGATTGTAAAATGAGTGGACCCTCTTGCTTGTGAGGGAAAAACTTAGATATATATTGTTGGTTTTTTTTTTGTGTGGTCCCTTTGAGGCTAGGGAGGCTAAGGGGGAAGAAGAGTAATCCTAGCGCTGGTTGGGAGGTACTGGTGAAGTCTTTGTGATTAACAAGCAAAGGAAAGGAAGGAGTGCAAGACTTGAAGTCTTCTTTAGTACACAACATTCCTTGGTGTTGATAATTTATATTGATAATTTTATTCATAGTATTAGTGTATTTGTAAGTTAGACTATTAGAGCCACTGTAGATTCATTGGAAAGTATAAATTCCAAATGATACAACTTCTGTCAACGGATAATAATTATAATGGTTGTATTCCTTAAATTTATCTGAATTTTGGATGTCTCTACAAATCCAAATTTGAGGGGCTTGATTTTCATAGTATATCTTATTTTATATTGGTGCATGATCTATGTTCTAAAAGTCATAGTTTACCCATTACGAAGTTGTACAATCAGAGTTTAGCTGAAATTATTTAAGGACATTGTTGGTGTATTTATCACTGATAAACTATGGATTCAAGTCCAATTTTTGTATTCATGAGTTCTCTGTTGGGAACCTTGTTGAATCCCAAATTAATTCATTATGAGGAAACTCTGTTTCTTTATACTCTCAGTGTGAATTTTGTATCATAGAAGTATCTGTGGAAATTGTCTTTCAATTCATCGTAATATAGATTCTGTTGATTTTGTGTAAATCGGATTGTAATGAGCTTCTCTATGGAATTTCATTTAGCTCCTAATCAATTCGTTCGATGAGATCCTTGTCAGATTGTAATTTAGATCCAAATTTTATGAAATTCCCTGTTTAGTTTATGAAAAATTTCAATTCCTTCGAATGGTGAATTCTCGATGGTTTTGTTTAATCCTAATTTATTGTGTTCTTTGATTTAAATTCTTGGTTAACCAAAGTTATCAGTAACGAGTAATCTTTGTTCTGTAGTATCCTAGTTTTAAAATTTTGGATCTTGGAATGTCTGTGCGAAGGTCTTCAGACTTATTTTTTCTTACTTACTTCATTCTTGGGCGTTAGCCCCTTTTCCTTAACATGTTAGGCATGTGACCAAGGGTTAGAACCCATTGCTAGCCAAAGGATGCTATTCAGAGCTCCAGGACTACAATGCTCCAAAGGTTATTTAACTTTTACACTCCTTTTCTCCCAAAGTGTTAATCAAACGAATTTGGTCAGGAGATGAGTTGACCAACAGTTGCAGGTTAATCCTACCCCACCTTTATCTGTTAATTGTTTGTAAAGTAATCTAAAATTTGACTTTTCTCCATGATCAGCGGTTGACATCTACTCCAGAGTTTAGAATTCTATGAGTTTTCTCGCTTTTGCATCAAAAACCATTTTTCCTCTGGAGTGTTGAACTACCAAACCTCGGAAGGACCAAGGATTAAAGATCTAATGATCCTTTCTCGATCTCTAGATCTATAGATGATGTTTAATCCGGTAGTTTGAAACAACGGGGTTTTGTAATCTTAAACAATTACCTTTTAACTTAGCCAGAGATCCAAATCCCAAATAAACTAATGAGATGATTGGTTCGCATAGATTTCTAAGATATACATCCATGAGGAAGTCCAAGACTCTGGGCTTCAGAAGTTTTTGTTGTTGCAACTCTCATTTCCTCCGAATTTTCGAAGGCTAAAACCATAGATCGAACATGCCTTGTTAAACTTTCAACGATGGTCAGGATTAAATATGGGCTCTAGGAGTTCAATATTTTCCACACAAGAAACTTCAACCATCACCTGCTGAATGCCTGAATTCTGAATACTCGGATCTACGGACACGTGTACCCAGTGTTCCATGGTAATGATTTACTCCAGAATTTGGGAATCTGGGAGTCCCTTAACCTTAACACCATGAATCTATTTTTCACCGGATTATCGAACCTCTGAAATATGAAGGCTTGTATATCTAACAACCCATAATCGATCGACATATCAACGACTGTCCTTCACTCTAAGACTTCAAAGCTTCAGGATTTTCTTCACTCTTTACAATTATGAACCTAACAAGCTGAATAATCGAACCCTTGAGGATCCAATGATTAGTACTCACTCACCGATTTATGGTGTATTTCACTCTGTGACTTTGGGATTCAAGGCTCTCTTAATACAACAACTATAATCCATCGAAGTAACAAAGCCCAAAGACCTTAAGGTTTAATGGGTGCACATATATTGTCTAATCTAAGGATTATGGAGATTCTGACTCCTCACGATGAGATCCCGTCCACTAATTTCCTTCGAATGGATTTCAAACTCTTGATTTCCTCTTTTCAACCCTGCATGCGCTGTTTATCCTAATCTTTACTTTTGAATTGAAATCCAATGCTCAAAATAACCTCTTTACTCAACTATGGACTCTAATTGTTGAGTGCGTGTTTGTGCCTCCCCTGTGTAAGTTAGAACTGTCTTTTCTGATATTCATACTTTCAGAATTTATGACCTCTCCCAGAATTGAGAGGGTGTATGTGAATTCAGAAGTTGTTTCCAAAACTTTAGGCTTTCATGGAGCCTTTCTATGCACTGTAGAGTTGGATATGGAAGTTTTGTATTGTGATACCAGGAGAGAAGATTCAATATTCTTATAGAAATTTTATGTCATTCTTAGAATAGACTTTCGCTCGATTGCAAAATCCTTTCTTCACTACATCAGTTGGTTCACAAGGTGTAGAGTAAGATTATGGTGACTACTTTGTGTTAAGAGATTTTTTCTCTTGTTCCTTTCCTCTTTTAACTTGTGATGTATATCAGATATATATCTACTTGGTTGTATATTGTAGTGTGGTCTCACTTATTTCAAGTAAAAATAAGTAATATTGAAACTCTCATAAATGATAGACTGTCCATTTAAGGGAGTCTGGTTTTTACTGTTAAGTTTCTTTCATGATTCTATTGAAATTATTCCTCACCTTTAATTGAGTAAGATGATGAGTTGTGGTAATAACATACATTGTGTTATGAGGTGATGACTAAGATATCAGATTCTATGTGTTATTTTGAAGAATTTGTATTAAGGAATGATGAGATTTTTTGTTGAACCTCAGAATAGATAAAGTTATGGGATTTAGATAGTTCGTTGTTCCTCATAACAGTAGCCAATATTGATACCTAAAATTGTCAAGATCAATGGGATGAATCATAGACTTGAGTGTTGATTATGTGTCTTATAGGTCCTAACCTTGTAGGATAGGTTGGGTGGGTAGCTTGTATTTTAATATATGTGAGGTGGTATATCCTTCATCCATTAAGTGGTATCTAAATATTGTAGTGCAATGGAATGAAAGAAATAGAATGAGTATTTTTTATGTAGGTCACTATCTTGTTTCACTGGTTCAAATGATGTTCTATTGATGTCAAAAAAAAATATCTCTTACTATTGCACAAGTACTTATATGACGTAACAAAGGGGATGTTACACACTACCACACTGTATGGAGGAAATATTTGGATCTGCAAGTGCATCTGAGTATACCATCATTACATTTGATGCACTAGTTACATACTCTAATTTTCTATTGTCTCTTGTGTAAAAAAGACTACCTACAAATATCCCATAGTTAAAGTGATGAAAACCGTTCTTCCATATCGAAAAACTGAAAACCGAACGACATACACTACAATAGAGAAAAATGTTAAATTAATGAAAATGATTGTGCCATGTGGGGAAATTGAAAACCATCTTCCCATAGACCACACACCATACAAAAAATTGTAAAACTGATTTCAATGACACATATAGTTTACTTTTATGTTTAAATTTTTTGAAAATTTTTAATGTTTCTTTTAGGACAACGATGACCATAGAATTGATCTCCATGGTCCACTTGGTAATTTGAGAGAGAATTTAGTAAATATGCACTTCATACATTACCCAAAATATGACCTAATAATTCACTCCTATCAGTGTAAATATATACAATTTCAAATGTGTAAGTGGTCTCTCATTGCACAAAGTATTCTAAGAAGAATAGACAACGAAATAAAGAATTATTAGAAAATTTGTTTTAAGAAAAAGTTGAGTCTATAGGATGAGAGTGGGAGCAACAGGAAATAAAGTACAAATTGAAGGTTCAATTGGTTCTCATTGCCTCAAAACTTCATCTAAAAGATGGCCTAATGTACATAGTGTAGAGCTTTGTTCTACTAGATTCACAAGCCAAACTCCAGAGGAGATAGTGGTTCAGATAAACAAAACCCCATATTTTCAAGATCATATTTGGGCATGGGAAATTCCTATTAGTGAAGGAAATTATGACAATGTGTTGCAAGGAGAAATTAATGGTTTTTCTCATTTCGATGATGATGCACAACCAGTGGTAACACTGTAGGAGCATTTGGAAGTATTGGACACCTAGTTTGAAAAGATCTTAGTTTACAACTTTCCAGTGTGCTCTTTTGCAACTATGACATGTTTTGATTTTTTTTCACATAGGGCCACTCAAGATGGAAAACTACCATATTATTTCTGCTATGCCTTAGATTCATTGGATTCCTTCTCTGATAAGAAGTGTTACATGAATGATTATTCAGATGTATTGTGGAACATGGATGAAGAATATGACTGATTTATTTGCAACCCGCATTTGACGTCTTACGATGAAGATAATATTGGGGATCAGTAAATGAATGGGATTATTTTCAAATTTCTTCTATCTAACTTTTCATTCATCACATGTTGCGTGCATGGATCAAATTTGAAGGGTAGGGTTATATTTCAAACTGAACGGAAAAATTTATTGTAACCCTTCTAAATTGACAGGTTAAAATAAATTATCCTTTTCATATGAAAACTAAAAAAAAAAATATTTCATTCAGAAAATCATTATGTTATAACTCATTAATTATAAAATTGTTTATCGTTGGAATATGTAAATCCAATATTTTCAAATATTGAGAACTTTATTATAAACCCCTTTATCATTTGTTGATAGAAGAAAAATTCTAAATATTCATGACTTCATTATTTAATTTAAAATGTTGATGATTTGAAGGATATTGAAATTTTCAAAAAAAAAAAAAAAGGATTGCAATTTGAAATTGACAAAACTAAATTTAATTTGATAGAATTACAATTTTTGTTGATGGTTATATGATTCTCACCTCCTTATAGTTATTTCCTTATGATTAATAACAAGATTCACTTTCATACAAAAATTATCATAGAATAACTATACATTGAAAATATCAACTACAAAATTGCAACAAAAATAACAAGATATAGAAATATTAACCATGCACAAGAGCACAAGAGTTTATCCCGGGAGACCCAAAATTGGGAGAAAACGTCGCAACCTTTCTCTAGAATAATTTAGTCCAAGAAATTACCAGTACATCACCATCAATATCCAAAATACCATATAGATAATATCCTCCCCAAGGATAGAATCACCAAGACCTAGCTCCTCAATAATACAACCAAGAATAAATAGGATAGAGCTTCTCCAAGTGTGGTGCATTCTCCAAGATAACCAGTAACCCTAAAATAATGAAATTTCCAAAACTGTAGCTACAACTGCCTTGTACACACTCCAAAAGGAGTTTTTTGACTTTAAAAATGAAATGAGCTAGTCATGCATTTATACTAATTTGGGTGCTAGTCTGTGGCCAGCTTCCTATATCTAGGTCTTCAATTTTATTATTATTTTTCCTCTGGGCCTGACCTCTCTTCCCAGGTGTTCAACTTCTTCCTGGGGCCTCTGTAATGGTGTAGATGGGTCTTCTTGTACTTTATTGGGGAGAATGATTTCCCAAAGTTGCTAATATTCAACACTCCCTCTCAACGAGGGAGGAATTATCCATGCTTGGACTTATTTTGTCATAGAAAGCTTTTCCTCATGAGCCATGTTCATGTTCCACCTCCACACATGCATTTCATCCATGAATATGCATGTGATAACATCTTGATTCCATCCACTCCTTGACATGATAAGGATTACACCTAGGCCATTCACCACTAGCAAAGCATCGTGAGTGAATGAATCATTACCCTTGGTCAAGTCAACACTAGCATAGCCCCATGGAAGACCAATCTGGAATAATTTCTATGTGATTCTTATATGGGCCACTCACCACTAGCAAGCCATGTGGATGCATCAATCATTCTCTTTTGGTCATATCCGCACTAGAATAGCCCCATGCATGACCAATATAGGAAGAATGTCTACAAAAAACCTGGAGAACATCAACATACTTGGGTCATTCACCACTAGCAGGGCCCCATGAGTGAATGAGTCATTCTCCCTTCATCATATCAACACTAGCATAGCCCTGTCCATGACAAATTTATGGGAGAGTGTATACCTAATGTTATCAACATACCTGGGACATTGACCACTAACAGAGCCCCATGACTAAATGAATCATTCTCCCTTAGTCATATCAGTACTATCATAGCCTGGTGCATGACCAGTTTAGGAGAACGTTTTCCCGATGTTGAAATATCAACTCTCATCACTAGCCAAATCAACATGGCTAATCCTCTGTATCATCCTTCTTATCCAAATTCGTATGGCCACTCTGGGAGGATATTTGTAGTATTCTCATCTATGGATAAGTACTAGAGCTTCACTTATCCTTTTTGTACCATGTATCATATGAAGTCCTGCAATAATTGATCCAAAAATGGACATAATTAATAAAAAATTGACATTAACAAGATTCTCATGAATGATTAAAGAGTTCAACCATCAATAACGATGCTGCAAATAAGATAATATAACAACAATAATAAATATTCCACGACAACAAGAAATTGATAACGAAGTTCACCAATATGTGGTGACGTCTTTAGGCCCGCTTCCAAGTGGAGGACCTCTTTATTGATCTTCAAATGCTCAACATCTATTTACAATGGTTCATTGTTGTTACAAACATGATTATGATATGTTCTACAAGACCTCCTTGTGAATATGTACACATGCCTCAACAAAATCCTCTCAAAACATGACAAAATTCCCCTCAAAACATGAGAAATGGGCCAAAAAATCCAACTCTTCTTTACATTCCCTACATACAAAGTACCCTCTCAAGCTCAATAAGAATGGTTTATATAGTTTTTAGGCTCAAATGGGGAAGCCAAAATTCCCACAAATATTTGGCCTCTTTTTTGGATCAAATCCCCCTCCAAATGGCCAAGAAATCTCCAAAGACGGCTAATGTGGGCCAAAGCTATAGGCAAATAACCCACCTGTGAAACAAAAATCAAACTTAACCCCAAGGGCCTGGGCGCGCACTCCAAAACAGGGTCATATTGAAATAAATGGCTAAGAACCAACCCCTAAGGGCTACATGCTAGCCCTTTCACCGCAAGTATAGGTCACTTGGCATAATATCATATGACCACACCCCCCAATTGTGCGCCTATGCCCTTGGTCACCACCCCGATTGCATGCACCATATGCATCGATGGTTAAGCCTGGATTCATGGCACCCTTTATTGAAACTATAGGTGGAGATCCCCCTTAATATATATCTTCATATATATCAATAACTCTGCAGGTTGGGGATAGGCCCCAACCCCATCCCCCTTCTGCCTCCGCTTTGCATATAAAACACTTTATATATTATAAAGTGGGCTTGGATAAACAAGTCCCAATGTGGTGCATTGGCATCCCACCTGTCCATACCACTTCCCCTTCCAAGAGTTCATGTGGTCAAATCTCATGAGCTCCAAAACTTTTATCAAACCAAAAAATGATGGAGTGCCACATGGCAGCCCACGTCTGGGCCATGTGGCACCTTTTCATTTGCCCACAAAAAGTGCAACTTGTCAAAATGAGATTGGACCACTGTCATCTATATAGTTAGCCTACTGTTGCGTTTCCACGTGTCTCAATGATACGTTAGCCTGATGACATCATCATGATGTCGACATTGACTTTCTGCCAGTTGACCTGTTGACCTTTTGTCTGTTTGGGAAAAATGATAAAAATGGGACAACTTTTGCATACTGAGTCCATTTTAGGAAGTAAATATATGGACATAATCAATGCGATGATATGATTGTAGTGGATTTTTTTTCATCTGATTCATAGAACTTTCATTTTTGAGCATTTTATGGACCTAGGAAGCCTCTTGGATCATTCCTCCCCACTTGGAAGCTTTTGGACCACCAAAAGTATGGTATCAGTTGGTAAATAAGTGAGGATATTGTGTCCTCACCTTTTCGGTCTTCATACACTTGGAATGATTTGGATTTTTTCCCTTCAATCCCATTTGAAGATACTCCACATCGCCCCTACGAGAAGTACATACTCTTTTGTCCAAAATGGTGTCTTCCTACAAATCATTCATATATTCAGGAGCAAAATATTCTATGGTAGGAATCTAAAAATTCTCTCCTTGATCCTCGATCATAGGAGGTTCATACAATCTCAATTTTTCCACATTTACAAATGAATAAATTTTCATATATGGAGGCAATTCTAACTGGAAAGCATTAGTACCAATATTTTCTAAAATTTTGAAAGGACCATAACAAATTGGTTTAATATTTTTACCTTCTCCTTTCATCCTTTCCTTGTTGATGTATAACTAGACTTGATCTCCTGATTTTAATTGATGATCAACTTGATGCATATCATGCCTCACCTTGTACTTGTCTTGGATTTTCTCCAAGTGTTCGTGTACCGCCTAATGAATCAACTAGATCCGTTCAATGAACTTTGTAGCCCTGTCCACGTCACTGTTTCATTCTGCTGCAATGTCTTTCCCAAATACAAAATCCAAAGGATATTTTTGTAAGTACCCCAAACATGTTTAAAATGGATATCTCTGAGTAGAAGAATGCTTGGCTCAATTATACACATGTTGTACATAACATAAATGTTCATCTGAAAGCTTCAAATGTTTGTTGCAATATGCCCGAAGTAGATGCACTACAATTTTATTCACCACCTTTGTCTGCATGTTCATCTATGGATGAAATGTTGTGCTCTTCTTTATTTTGGTGTCCATAAGTTCCCACAATCTTGACCAAAATTTCCCTAGGAACCTGCAGTCTCAATTAGATACGATAGAAGTAGGTAACCCAAAATGAACCCATACATTTTCAAAGAACATTTGAGTTGGTTTTTCAGTTGTGACTTGCTTTTACAAGGAATTAGAATACACATATTTTTGAACCTATCCATAACTACGTACACACAATCATGACTTTTTCTAGACATAGGCAATCCCCCCACAAAATCCATAGATGCACTTTCCCATGGTCTAGAAAGAATAGGAAGTGGAGTGTACAATCCTATCTTTTTGTTACTTGGTTTCCTTATTGCACACATAGTACATCCTTTTTCATACTTAGACACATTTTCATGCATTCGACACCAATAACAAAATCTTTGTAATTGAGCAACTGTTTCTTCTACATTAAAATGTCTTCCTATAAGAGAAGTATGTGCCTCCCTGATTTCATGGACTCTTTCACTATCTGGAATACATAATTTTCCCAAATGATACAAAAGTTTGTTTTTAATATGATAATTCAATTCTTCTGGCATATTGTTCAATGTAACTTTCATGAGTAATTGAATTGTGCTTAAGGATTGTAGCAATTTTACTAGGAGGCCTAGATAAGATATCAACAACTTTATTATGAACGCCCTTTTTATATCTAATGACCCAATGAAATTGTTGTAAAAACCCCATCCATCTAAAATGCCTTGATTGTTGTAGCTTAGTTTGTGATTGTAGATACTCTAATAGTTGATGATCAATATGTATTATTGTTTCTTTGCCCATTAAGTAATTTTTCCACTTTTTAACAGTTTGTACTAGAGCATACAATTCTTTATCATAGGTTGGATAGTTAATTACTGTTGTAGTGAAGGTCTCAAAATGATAGAATATGGGTTTTTTGTGCTGCATAAACACTTCCCCCATGGCATAGTCACTTGCATCGGTTTCAATTTCAAAATATTGTTGGATATCTGGAAATGCCAGAACATGATTTGTACTAATTTTTAATTTCAAAGTATTGAAAGCTTTTTGTTGGCTCCATCCCCACTGGAATCCTCTTTTCACACTTGTCAAAGCATGTAAAAGTGTTGCAATTAGAGAGAATTTTGCAGTAAACTTCCTCCAATACTGTGTTGCCCCCATGAAACTTCTTACTTCAGTTACATTTGTAGGCTTTGTCCAACTTACAATGACCTCAACTTTAGAGGGATCAATCTTAAGCTCTCCACCCCCTACAATGTAAACCAAATATACAAGAGATGTTTTTCCAAATTCACACTTTGACAACTTTATAAAAAGTTTTTCTCTATGCAAAAATGAAAGTATCTTCCTAACATGTTGGACATGCTCTTCTCCAGTTCTACTGAAAATAAGAATATCATCTAAGTATACTATTACAAACTCATCAATGAATGGCCTGAATACATCATTCATAACCCGCATAAAAGTAGCAGGTGCATTAGTATGCCCAAATGGCATCGCTAACCATTCAAACAATCCATGTTTTGTTTTAAAAGCAGTTTTCCATATATCCTGTTCAACAACCCTGATCCGATGGTAACCACTTCTTATGTCAAACTTAGTAAAATAAACCACATGTTTCAATTGATCTAATAAATCATCAATGTGAGGCAAAGGGTAATGATTTTTTACCGTGATCTTGTTCAAGGCTCAAAAATCCACTCACATTCACCATGTGCCATCTTTCTTTGGCACCAGAATGATAGGTGAACCACATGGAGAAGAACTTGGTCTGATGACCCCTTGTTCAACTAGCTCTTGTACCTGTTTCTTTATCTCTGCATTTTCCAAAAATGATAACGTGTACATTCCAATGATAACGTGTACATTCCAATGTTAGGAAGAGGAACATGTTGTTGCAACTGTAGCTCATGTTCAACTTGTCTCTTTGGAGGTAATTCTTTCGAGACTTGAAATATCTCATCATACTCAGAAACAATTCTAACTAAATCATCTTTTAATTTTGTATCACAATATTTGAAAGTATCAATTCCGATAGTGTCTTTAGCTTTTACAACCATTAGTAAATATCTCTTACTAAAATTTACAATTCTCTTCATTTTCCCTGAGTTGATTATTGATAGATTCAATTTCTTCCGATGAGCCTTTAAAATATATTATTTTACATATTTAGTTAATTGATACTTATTGTCTTCATGATAGAATATTTCCTTTATATGATACAAATATGGACTCCCAAGTACAATACCACATATATCTAGTGGAACGACATCCAACTCAATCTCATATATAAACTGTGAATTGATAGAAAAATTTAGGACACATTGTCTATCCACTTGCAATTGATTATCATTATGAATCCATCCTAAAGGATATGGTTTCTTATGAGGTTTAGTGATTAATCCCAACTTTTTAACAATTGTCTCTGATATCAAATTTACTTGTGAGCCACTGTCAAATAGAGTATCAATTTTTTTATGTTTGGAAATTACTCTTATATGAAAAAGTTTATTTCGTTTGACCTCATCAACTTCATTATCAACTTTTAAATACTGAACTGAAGAACCTGTACTAGCTTCATAATTTTTACCTTTGATTCATGTGACTGTGACCTTGGTCTCATCTCCCGAATCCGACCCCAAATTTGTTTGAGTTGTTGCAATTGTCTTTGGAATCCCTTTGAACTTCTCTTTACCCTTGCCTTTGAATTTTCCTTCGGTAGGTTCAAATGGTTTTACAAAATCAACATTTACATTCTTGCCTCTAGATTCAAGATGAATTGCTTGCACACACACCTTGTCTAAACTAGTTGGATTAAACATAAGAATGGTATGTTGCAAATAACTATTCAAACCACCTATATACTTAAGAAATTTCTCTTGAGTATCCAATGGTATTCCCAAAAATAAAGATATTTTTCAAAACTATTGTGTATAACTTTGAACAGTTTGTCCTTTTAATTGTCTAAAGTTCTGCCATGACATAATAGCTTGTTGCATGTAAGCTAGAGGATAAAATTTATTTCATAAAGCAGATGTAAAATCAAGCCATGAAGAGAGAGTCTTACCAAAATTTTTAAGATCATGTTTTTTCCTACTTTCCCACCACACAAGGGTGGTTGCTCCCATTTTGAGACTAGCAAGCTAGATCATAGTCTCCTCATCTATGATTTTTTGTATCCTGCAATACACTTCAATTTGTCTTATCCAATTATCTAAATTTTCCTCATTTATTTCTCCATCATACAAATGCAACTCAAACTTAATATCAAGTTTTAACAAAGGCATATTAGACTTATTCTTATGTGTTTGTTTGTGTATGGTAGATGTTGTAGAATGAGAACTAGCATTTGAAGTAGAACTTGAAGAAGAAGGAGAAGATGGTGGTGAAGGTGGTGTGGGAGGAGGCTTTGAAGATTCTCATTTCCCTTTACTTTTTCACTTCATTAAAATTTATCCCAAAACCAGTTTCTTTCTCTCCAAGAAATCATCATATAACACTTTGATCATTTCTGACATGGAGAAAAATTCATCTTTGAGCTTCTTGGTGCGTGGAGAAGTTTTTCCTTCTGAAGCCATTCTTTTCTTTCTCAAAACTCATTCTATCTCAGAAATGAATTCATCCAATGATCCTTCTCCTCTTCGAGATTTGGATCTCATGAGAATCCAATCCTGCACTTGTTAAACCTTCCAAAACAACCAAAAGCTCTGATACCAAAATACTTGATCCAAAAATGGAAGGAAATAATAACAAATTGACATTAATAAGATGCTCATGAATAATTAAAGATTTCAGCCATCAATAACCATGCTGCAATTAAGATAAGATAACAACAATAATAAAGAGACAATGACAACAAGAACTTGATAATGGATTTCACCAATATGTGGCTACGTCTCCGGGCCCGCTTCCAAGTGGAGGACCTCTTTATTGATATTAAAATGCTCAAGTTGTCTTTACAATGGATCCTTTTTGTTACAAAATGGCTTATGATCTGATGTACGAGACCTCCTTGTGCATATGTACACATGCCTCAATAAACTCCTCTCAAAACATGACAAAATGCCCCTCAAAACATGAAAAATGGGCCAAAAACCCCAACTCTTCTTTACATTCCCTGCATACAAAGTACCCTCTCAAGCTCAATAAGCCTAGTTTATATATATATTTAGGCTCATTTGGGGAAGCCCAACTTCCCACAAAGATCTGGCCTCTTTTTTGGATCAAATCCCCCTCCAAATGGCCAAGAAATCTCCAAAAACGCCCAATCTGGGCCAAAACTAGAGGGAAATAACCCACCTGTGTGACAAAAATCAAAATTAGTCCCAAGGGCCTGGGAGCACGCTCCAAAACAGGGTCATATGGAAATAAATGGCCAAGCTCCAACCCCTAAGGGCTGTGCGTTGGCATTTTCACCACAAGTATAGGTCACATGGCATAATATCATATGACCACGCCCCCCAATTGTGCGCCTATGTCCTTGGTCACCACCCTAGTCACATGAACCATATGCACCAGTGGTTAAGCTTGGATTCGTGGTGCCCTTTGTTGAAACTGTAGGTGAAGCACCCCATTAATATTTGTGGTCATATATATCAATAAGTCCACGGGCTGGGGCTAGTCCTTGACCCCCTTATGCCTCCGCTTTGCACTTAAAACACTTTATATATTATAAAGTGGGCTTGTATAAACAAGTACCAACATGGCACATTGACATATGACCTATCCATAACAATTCCCCTGCCAAGGGGTCATGCGGTTGAATCCCATGAGGTCCAAAATTTGTATCCAACCAACAAATGATTTGGTGCCACATGGCAATCCACATCTGGGCCACATGGCACCTTTTCATTTACCCACAAAAGGTGCCACTTATCGAAACGTGATTGGACCACTGTCATCTGCCCGATCAGCCTGCTATTGTGTTGCCACCTGTATCAATGTTATGCCAACATGATGATTTCATGGTGATGTCATCATTGACTTTCTACCTATTGACACGTTGACTTTTTGCCTATTTGGGGAAAACTATCATAGTGCAATAAATCTCGCATACGATGCATGTTTGAGGAAGTAAATATATGGACAGAATCAACGAGACGATCCGGTCAAAATGGAATTGGTTTCATTTGATTCTGAGAAATTTCATTTTTGAGCATTTTCTGGACCTGGGGAGCCCCTCATGGATTAACAATCATTTGAAATTGCAAAACTTCACGACTTGCAACACTGTCTGTGAAATAATCCATCTCTACTATAATGAGTCCTATAGAATCCTTTTTCCAACTTATCCTAGAAATCGTAATTGATTCCATGATGAAGCAACACCTTGCAATTATTGATCTATCTACTCCACTCATTGCTTAATCGAAATCTGTATATCTCTCTAGCCTCACTTCAGGACCTGAGACAAAACATATCGAATGGTACCATGATTCACTATCACCCACTTGAAATGCCTTGGATTCCACCAAATAATGGCCTAGGGTGATCACTGTAAATAAAATTTCTAGCCTGGCATTAACCATGTAGATCAAGGATCCAATCTACTTCTTATGAATTGAGTGATCCACCAAATTTGAATCTAAAGTAGAATCACTCAACTTCTTTAGATTTGTCATCATAGATTTAGTCATGGAATTCCAATCCATCATATCGAATCTCATCTATATCCCTTGAATGAGGAATATCTCATCTGATCTCATCACACCACTAATCCTAATGGTACATCTAACCAAGATCCTCCATCTCGAAATGTGAGGCCAACTCCCTCTGTCACTGGAGTAATTATTATTGTCTAGTTTGCCTCATTGGCTGCTCCCTCTATGAGCGAGACACAATCTATCGAATCCTCCTGACTGGCTATCTCCTTTTTCATTGTAGCAAGATCACATATCCTAGAAGATTCTTTCCTCTGAATCTTTTTTCTGGCCTCCTCAACTCATGACACCTTTCTCTTCCTCCTGGGAAATTTCTCTCTCGCACTTGGATCTAGGTGGGGGGACTCCCTCTGAATAATCCTCTCTCTCTTGATCCAACTGAATCTCTCTAATATGAGGATCACTTTATACATTCTTGGTTAAAACCAAGCTCATCAAGTATCCAACGATCCTGGAGTACCATGCTCCCACTAAAACATGACTCACTATGAGTCTGTATAATCTCTGGAGCCATCTGCTACGTTTTCATATTTTGAATTCTGATCTCTAATGAACTATCCTAGGAGGTTACTCCTCCCTACTCGATTATGAGGGATGACGTTGTTGTAGCAATTTTTCCTCACCCTATGCAAATTTTCTCATAAGGCCTTTTTTCATTTCCCTATGCAGACTTGAGGTCCCTTTTTGCAAATCCCATAGGTAAAAACAATATTTTTCCACATATACATGCCCTACCTATTGTACAACATGCATATATGTAGGTTGCGCCACTAGAACCCGCGTACATCATTTTTTGTGCCCAAAAATGAAAAATGGTGTTGGGTTTCCATGTAACATCATGAACTCCATGATCCTTGACCTTGCATATACTAGAAACGCTCTGACTTGACCCTTCAGTCTCACTTGAAGGTTATAAATGGGCCAAATTTGAGCTATGAAAAAGAGGAGAACAATTCAATTTTGAGAGCAAAGTTAAGTTGGAGAAATTATTCACTTCATATTGAGTTTGCATCCCTTTGTCCTTTTAAGTTTGAACACATTGTTCAGTTGCCAAGCTCTTCGCTACTTGATTGAGAACCTCATTGTCTCTCTTATATGAGCTTGCCTTTGGTGGAGGATTGAAGTGGTGGAGGCCCATCTAGAAGGGACTTACTTTCTCAGTTCTAAACCATGCCGACATGGAAGTTAGTAATTCATACACTTATGTTGATTACATTTTAATAGAAATACTCTTTTCTCATCCAATTAATATCTTGAAAATATTTGAATTGTTATTCCATGGGCATATTTTTTATGAATGTTGATGGATTATGCTATTGAATGTGATAACTTTATATATTATCACCATGTGCTTGTGTTTATTGGTTATTGAGGACTAGTTGTAGGTGTATTGCTTTGAGTCAAGTGCTCAATGGTGGACTTCATCGAACGTCCAGACGAGGTAGGCTCTTTGTATTGTATTGTTAGCATATTTGGGATTAGAGTTGATTTCTATAGTCATTTACATCTTTTGTGGTTTGCCCCTTTCCATAAAGAGATTTTCCTCATAACATAATGAGAAGGAGAACTCTTCTAACGAAAGAGGTCAGAATATTCCTTTCTTGTAGTTAGTTTGTTGGGACTGAAAAAGGGTTAAACTATCACCCAATAAACGACTTTTCATGATTTTATTGATCTTGAAGAATAACGAAGCATGTTCAAATGGATTGCAAGGTTACTAAAAAATTTCTCCTCTATAATTTCCTGTATTAAATAGACATCATGGGAAAAAAATATTAGTAATGCATTAAAAATGAACGAAAATTATGGAAAAATATCAAATAAAATGAAATTTCAATGTGAAAAAGGTTTTAACAAACCTAGTTTGTAAGTGGTGAAAAGAAATTTAGGTGAAAAAATCTAGTTTATTTCACTTTTCGATTTCACCTACCTCTTTTTGAGATTAGAGTTAATTTCTGCAGTCATTTCTGTATGTTGTGGTTTTCGCCTAGCCATAGAGAGATTTTCCTCGTAGCAGAATTGGCGAACATACTGGGGATAGAATCTTCTTTTCATTGTTTGGAGTGTTTTTCTCCTTTGATTTCTCTCAATTATTTTGAGTTTCTTGTCGTATGACTGCGTGACATCCTCTGTTCATTCTGAGTCTGAGTTTCTTAGCTTTCTCCTTAGCCTGGATATGTTTTCACACATATACATGGGTTTTTACTTGACAGTCACGCACATACACATGTTTTCCTTGTGCAAGAGGCATATATACACAATTTTCTCATGAACAATCATGTACATCTTCATTTTTTCTTGGTAGCTGGGTTTGATGTTTGTTTTGTATGTTTTGATCGTTGCTGAGTCTTCTTGGGTCTCTGTTATGACTGTTAA
This sequence comes from Picea engelmannii, assembly GCA_009831015.1. Classification (NCBI taxonomy): domain Eukaryota; kingdom Viridiplantae; phylum Streptophyta; class Pinopsida; order Pinales; family Pinaceae; genus Picea; species Picea engelmannii. The sequence goes on along the minus strand of ML793850.1, from coordinate 390,526 downwards.
GTGTCTATGGAATGATAGGAAACCTTTCTTTGGTTGAATTTTTCGAAGGTGCCTTTCTCATCATCCTTTTCATTTGATTGTCCTTGCATCTGGGGCTGGGTGTTTGCTTCTTGATATCCTACTTGGTTTGTCTCTGTTTACATATAGTAGAATCTTTATATCAAGTTTATTTTCAATCCTTCATTTTCATTCTTTTATATTGAAAATAAAAACATATTAGGCATTTTTCATTGATAGCATTTGATCTTTTGGGTTCTTATCATTGATCTTAGTACATGTATGGAAATATTGCATTTTATTTCGAATTGTAGAACTATATTGAAGATTGCATTTTGAAAAGCTTATCATTTGTTGGGAATTGAAGTTAGGACTTTGCATTTTATTCATATTCATTTATTCTACTTGCTGAGTCATAACACCATTAGTTTCATGTCTGAGCCTTTTTGAGTAAGCAAGGCCGCTAAAAGTAACACTATAATTTAAAATTGATTAGAAATGATTTTATTTTCTAGGGTACACAAACTAGCTTAGGATTTTGAGCCTTGGAATAGGATTTTGTGGGTAAAATTCTCCAAGGGTATTAAATCAACATATGTGTATGACTAAGGGAGTGGAGAAATCCATTGTATAATTGGTGATGTCAGGAGGCTTTGCTTACACTGGAGTTAAGCATGAGGTTGTGTGAGGTTGGTTGAGGGGATATCCCCCCAATACCTTCTTAGAATTAGACATATTTCTAGGGATCTATTCGTATATTGGGATCTTGATATTACCTTTACCTCTGTGAGAGGCGGTGCTTTCGAGGTTCTGGGATTTGTTACCCTTCCCACACGGTGGATCTGACTTATGACTGTTCTCCTATGCATCAGTTATATCATGGTTTCTTAGTTTATTGACATAGGTACCACACAGGTTATTTGCAGGGGTTATTCTACCGGTACCTTGGGTCAGATAAGGGTCAGACAACACACAAACTTTATGGAGGATTACCTCTGTGGGGGATCTGACCGACTAGTTGTTAATCCCACGAGGTCCCTTATAACTGATTTTGATACCTCCGATATTTAGAAGGGAGTCTCAGGCCCCTCTTGGGCAAGGCATACCTACTTTAGGGAGGGAGGCCCCTTTCAACCACCTTATCCTGTTTGTGTGCATATTGGCCTTTTGTTCATTTTGGTGTGTTATTTGACTATTAGTTGACCTTAGTATTTTTTTATTGTGCCATGAGTTTTTATCATGGATAGTGGAGTCCCTTGGACTCCATCTTTTAGGGCTACCTCCCCCATGACATTCACTCATTCTGTGGGGATGAATTCATCTGTGTTTTATAATGGTATATGTAACCATGATACTCAATCAATACCTTGGGACTCTAATCATTTCCCTCTTAATATGCCTCTGCATACACCCGGGGGCACGATGGCTCTGTTTTCTATATCTTCATTTGATAGGGGCCATATCCCCCAACCAACTCTCACAGTAGGAGGTTATAATCTCTCGTCTTACAGATCCTATCCTAGTCTCGCTTTTTCAGGAGAAAGTGCTAAAATGGGTGGTTATTCTGCTTATTACGCCCCATCCATATATCCCTTGTATGCTATGCCAGTTCCTACGAAAAATTTTCCCATGACATACCTCCATCCATCCTCTAATATTTCATATGGAGGGAGTCAATTTAATGGTATGGTCTACCCCCTTCATGGAATCCCTTCATCTGAGGGAAATGTATATCCTCAACCAAATAACACATGTCACGCCTTTATCTCCTTGCAAACATATGCTTTGGTGATTATTCCCTTACAAACCTCTATGGATCAACTGATAGAAGGATACTACCCTGTCGGACCGGGATAGGGTGGATATTTGAATCCTTCCTAGTCTACAATTTCTCAAAACTAATGTTTCCTGTGACATTGGTCTCAAATGCCAATCACCCCCACCGATCTAGTCACTACAAGTCATACTGGAGTTGTATCACCAACCTCTGTTAGTCATGTTGGATATTGGTCGACAACCTCTGTGAGTCATGTTAAAGACCAACAACCAGCCATTATAAGTCATGCTAGGGGCACCACTCTAGTCATCATGAGTCATCCTAACATCACATCTCCAACCTCTACGCATCATGTAGGAGATAGATCACCAGTCAGTGCCAATCATGCCGAGAGCATATCTCCAACCATTGTGAGTGACGGTGGGGGAATTCCTATGATTGAGAAACCTATACATATAATATGTAATCCCAAGTTGCATTGTAGGATTTGAAATGGATATCACCTTACTCATTTGTGCCCTGCTACTGCTGTGGTACAAGAAGTGTGGTCCTTACCCGGGGCCCTTCGGGTTTGAAGTCATCTTTGTCTACCCAACCTTCTTTGGTTGATACAGTGGTCATGTCGATGCAATATTCAAATGACACCCCTTTCCCTTTAGGGGGTAATGCACTTATTGACCTTGTTGTATTTCATCTTGTTCAACCAGTGGCCGTGCCGAAGCCATTTTCAGGTGACACCACTCCTATTTTTTGGGATGATGCATCTCTTGGCCTTGATGTCTCGCATCCTATTCAACCAATGGTTGAAGAAGTGGCCATGCCAATGTAATATTAGGTCGACCCCACTCTTCTCTCGAAGCATGACAATTATAAGGAGGTGATATTGTCGATGCAATATTCACTCGACCCCACTCTCGTTTTGGGGAGTGGAATGTCTTTTGATCATGTCATTTACATTTCTAGTCCTGCACCTTCTGAACACGGATGATTTTTTCTCTCTCCAAGTACTCTCCCTCCAATTCTTCAAGGGGTTCCCTTTGATTGGGATGGTCTTGTGGGGTATCAAATTCCTTCTCCTATTCCCTTTCAAGTGAGAGGCATTCTTTGATGCATATTTGGGAAGGTAACCTCCACAGGTATTTTATCCCCCTCTACATGGAAATCTCTGGTTTTTCTCAAGCTTGTGTCAGCTCTTCGTAAGTTGATGACCTTTCACATAAGTTCTGCATGGGAGCCTTGGCCTCCCCCATGACATGCCGCCTAGAAAACTCCCTATGAGTATGATTTAAGCTCTTTTCCGACTCTCTCAAAAAGTGAAATGATTATCGAGTGAACTTGTCTCTTTCAAACTCGTTAATTGGAATTGAAAGTTTGTGAGTCTTGGTTAATCTCTTTTCTGACTCTATAAAAGAACAAAAAAGATTGTTGAGTGAACTTGTCTCTTTCACACTTGTAAATTGGATTTGAAAGGATGTCTATTTGGCACAAGTTTACACCTTTTTCAATTCAAGTAGACTAAGATTATGAAAAAGGACATTTTTTGGCGTTAAGTTATAATTTCATCTTATTATCTCTCTTTCAATATTGAGCCTATTGTTGGTTCTCACTTTTACATTATAATCCTATCACCTCAGCAATTTGCATCACCAGCCAAGCAGAGCCTTTTTTATATCCTTTGCAGCTTGACACCCTTTACCCAAGAGGAGACATTCCTCCGACTTTCCATCTCCTGCATGCACCTCCTTGCATTGAGCATAGGTATGTTACACTGCTGGAACTAGTGGCTTACTTGTGACACTCATTTCCTCCTCTGTATCATAACATTCATTTGACTATGAAAAAATAAAAAAAGACAGGCGGAAAAAGAATATTATATTATATTGGCAGCAGTCGTGTCACCTTTGAACAAAACAAAAAAAAATTGAGTCCACTTTTCATCAAAATTTTGGGTTTAGCATGACCTTAGGAAGATGATCTCATTACAAAGAGTTTACTCCCTCGACTAGTTACTCTTCCTGTCCCTATGGAGAGTTTGATTGATGCCTCCTACATCTCAAAGTTTCATCATTGAGACTATGCTACCAAAGTCTTCCATATGTCTCATGCTCTTGTTCAAAGGATGTCTATAAACCTATGTCAGCCATTCCTTAGAACTCTTGAATTTGCATGTCGACCATACCCTCAATGTGTCTTAGAATTACATGAATTTGTAGTCCTATCGTGCACCCTAGTCCTACTTTCATCATTGGTAGGTAACAATGAAACCAACTATCAACATTTCATCATTGGTCGCTGACTAGGTAGTTTCCCTTGTGTTGGAAAACAAGAAATCTATTTTCACATTAGCCTTATTGGTGGTTTCCTCACTTTTGTCAGAATTTTTCCCTATTGGATTCTATTCAGAGGGTCTTTTTCGTGTACCACTTACATCTGGGACATGCAAAATATGCACAGGGTCGTTTCTTCATGAACATGTTCTTCATCTGATTTCCTCTGAATGATCAAGATATTGCTTTGTACCTTGTGCTAAATGATGACATATGCCTTAATTCTCTCCTTTCAGTGGGTCTCCTTCCATCAACTTTAACCCATCTATTCTAAAGATGAAACCTAGACTCCTATGAGTACCTAGAGGCTTCCAGTCATTAGTGGTAGGTTCTCTTGCCATCGACAGTTGGGAATACATCAATGTCCCCTGATCGATGAATTCTTCAATTGTTTGACCCAAACATCTTTATTCACACTTGTAAGAATGTACTTGGTGCCTTGGTACCTACTTTCATTATTGGTAGGTTGTCTCGTGTTTGTTAACAATATACCTTAATGACCTGTAATCAAATGAAGTCTCATTGTGTTCGACCTCAACTCCTTTATTCACAAGATGTAGACTTGCACCTTTGGTGGAACATGTAGAAGACTTGAAGACATCAGTTCATAGTCGTAGCTTTCCTGAGTTTTTTCTATTTGTCATTGGACCAGTACCTATGTGACTTTGGTGATCATGGGAGATCAAATTATACTCCATTGTATATAGATACCTTCATATTGATTTTGAGACTAGTTTTACTAGGCCTTTTTCGTGACTACAACAACCTTTGGCATGTAGCTACCTTTGTATTTCCTATTCATGGCCATGACCAAATGTTTGGTATATTTTCACATGGATCTATAGTGTAATTCAAATTGGAAGCCATGTGTGCAAAGTCAGTACAGATTGTAATGCACAACTAGTTCATCCAGTCGAGTCTCCATTACTCCACTTCTGGGTATTATAATGCATTTCGGCCATCGTAGATACTCCTCTGACCTCACACATTAGGGGACATCTGTTATAGTAATATTTACCTCACCCTATGAAATTTTTCTCAGAAGGCCTTTTTCCACTTCCCTATGCAGACTTAAAGTCAGTTTTTGCAAATCCCATAGCTAAAAACAATATTTTTCCACAGATATGCGCCCTACCTATTGTACACCATGCGTATACATAGGATGCACCACTACAACCCACGTACATTAGGTTTTGTGCCAGAAATTGAAAAATGGTGTTAGGTTTCCATGTCATGTCACGAGATCCATGATCCTTGACCTTCCATATATTGGAAGCATTTTGACATGACCCTTCTATTCTACTTGAAGGTTATAAATGTGCCAAATCCAAGCTATGGAAAAGAGGAGAAGAATTCAACATTGAGAGCAAAGTTAATTTGGAGAAATTATTCACTTCATATTGAGTTTGCATCCATTTAACCTTTTAAGTCTGAACACATTGTTCATCCCCCAATATCTTCCCTACTTGATTGACAACCTTATTGTCTCTCTTATATGAGCTTTCCTTTGTTGGAGGATTGAAGTGGTGGACGCCCAGTTGGAAGGGACTTACTTTCTCCGTTCCAAAGAATGTCGGCACAAAAGTTTGTAATTCATTCACTTCTGTTGATTACATTTTAATAGAAATACTCTTTTCTTGTCCAACTAATATCTTGGAAATATTTGAATATTTATTCCATGGACGTATTCATTATGAATGTTGATGGATTATGCTATTGAATTTGCTAACTTTATATACTATCACCATATTATTATGTTTCTTGGTTTTTGAGGACAAGTTGCATATGTATTTCTTTGAGTCAAGTGCTCAGCGGTGGAATTCATCGAATGTATGGACGAGATAGCCTCTTTATCTTGTCTTTTTATAATATTTGATTATATATCATATTTGAGATTAGAGTTGATTTCTGTAGTCATTTTCATCTGGTATGGTTTTCCCCTAGCCATAGAGATATTTTCCTTGTAAAAAACACGCTCTGAAATCTAACATCCTGTGAACTGGTACTAGGTGGGGTCATCTGCCTCACCAATGGTGGAATCACATAATCCTCCTCATCAATATCCATGTGGAACGTTCTGTATCCCACAAAGGTATCCTTCTTTGTGGAATGTTATAACTTTGTCGTCTTCACCTTCGATATATGGATGTGTATTGTCATGTATACAAATCCATGTATTGATATCATGATCCATGTTTCAAACTAGATACCATCTCATTTGTTTCCTCCTACAACCGTCACTATATATCCCTCTTAGAGCTATCACCCGTGACCTACCTGGAACAAGAGAAATAAAAAAAAATAGCGTAAAAGAACAATATTCTTATGATAATGAAATAGGAACAAGAATAAAAAAAATGGGAAACATGAACAACACTTTTCCAATGTTGTTACCAATCATTCCTCCATGGTAACCTGCCTAGAAGAAAACAAGAAAAAAAGACAAGGGAAATACTTTTCTAGTGTTTTGAACTCCATAGCAACCCTCTCATGACAAATACAACAACCAATAACATATCCTATAATAGATCGATTCTATATTTCAAAAACATGCATCATTAGTACTAAACAATGAGCATTGACATAATGATTATTGTACTAGCAATATTCAAGTGTCACTAAACATTTGATAGAAAAAAGTACTCAACAATAATAAAACTCTAAAGACTATTGTCATGGTTACAATATTTATTTAATATGCAAGAATATAAAAAATATCAAACATGATATGCAAACCTAGATTCTTAATTTCTAGAAAGGGTGCGCTATTCCCCTGGATGCACTAGATACAATGATCCCTTTGGGTCATTGTTTGGACAAGGTCCCTTGTACATCCCCTGGAAACAACCTTATATTCTGCTAAATGATATAACTTGTAAACATATATAAGTGCATACCTATGAAATTATTAGCACCATCCAACTTATCTTCCGATCTCAAGGTTTGCACAACTTGAAATTGACAACTAATAACTACAACTAGTGACTGGAAACTACAACTGTAATTGGAAACTGCAACTGTAACTGGAAACTTCCACTATAGCTACAACTTCATTTGTAACTGGCCACTGGAAACTGCAACTGTCGACAAGAAATTGGCAACTACAGCTGCAATTGTAACTTGCAACTCGAAATTGCAGCTGGCGACTAACAACTTCAATTGTAATTGGAAACTACAATTGTAACTATGCAGTGGCAATATTTCAACTAACTCTCATACCATTTTTATGTTTATATGAATCTTATCTATTGATAGTTATTTACTTATGATTAATAACAAGATTCAATTTCATACACCAATTATCATAGAATAACTATACAATGAAAATCTCAACTACAACAATGCAATGAAAATAACAAGATCTAGAGATATTAACCATGCACAGTATAAACATGAACACAACGCAATAACGCAACACAAGAACATAAGAGTTTATTTGGGGAAACCCAAACTTGGCGGAAATCCTAGAAACCTTTCTCTAGAAGAATTTAGTCCAAGAAATTACCAATACATCATGATCAACAACCAAAATACCATACAGAGAAGATACTCCACAAGGCTGACATCAACAAGACCTATCTCCTTAATAATATAACCAATAATAACAAAGCAATATCTTCTCCAATGTGGTGCACTCTCCAAGATAACCAGTAACCCATAAATAGTGAAACTGCCAAAATTGTAGTTGCAACTACCTAATGTGCACTACAAAAGGAGTTGTTTGACTGTCAAAATGAAATGAGATAGTCTTGTATTTATATTGATCTGGGTGCCAATGTGGGGACGACTTCTTATTTTTGGGTCTTCAATTTTATTATTATTTTCCATGTGGGGCTTACTTCTCTTCTTATGTCTTCAACTTCTTCCTAGGGCTTTTGTAATGGTGTAGATGGGTCTTCTTGTACTTGATTGTGTAGAATGACTACTTTAAGTTACAAATATGAAACAATTTCAAATTCAATGGAATTACAATTTCAAATTTGAGATCAAATTTATGCTTAAAATACATGTAAAAAATTGTTCCTTCAAAAAAATCATGGCTAAGCACTGGGTACCAATAATTAATATGTACATGCTACAAACATTACAAACAAATTGAAATATATTAAATTAATAATAAACTTATTGTACATAAAAAACATGGTCGATTAATACTCGAGAAGAAACCAAGGGTGATTAATAGATCCGTGGAGAAGAAACACGTGGGTCTTGTTGTGTAGAAGAAAAACATGGACAAGAAACTCTAGGCTCTTGCTGTGCAGAAGAAGAAACATATCGAATCCCAATTAATAACATGGGAATTTTAGTAGTAGGTATCATGAGGACATGCAACACAGAATATGGTACTTTCCAATACATATAGTGAAACAAGGCTCGAAGTCATTATGATGCAGGAGCATCGTTAGCAAGCACGCGGAGCAGGACCACTCAGTGCCTGGAAATATTTTCGGAATCTCAACACTGGAAGTCACGGTGAAAATTTTGAAACATGTCAGAACTCAGCGTCGAGAAATATTTTGAAGCACTCTTGAATGATCGCGAGCGAAGTGGGAATTTCCACTCCTTCTCTGGAATGTAACTGGACTAAGATAGTCGTTAGGTTAAGTTTTGGAGTAGACAAGTACTCAGGGGGAACCCTAAGGACCCTCTGAGATAAATAGAGGTTTTGTATACCCAAATGGGGGCTGCAAGTTAGTATGAGATTTATGAATTTTACTTGTTGTTTTGATTACAGTTGTAGCCATTTTTACTTTTGAATGAAGATAACAGAGGAAAATTAACCCAACACATGGTGTGGACATTGTTTGCAATTCTGTGTTGTTATTGTGTTTTCATGAATGAATGAATTTCGATACGAGTAGATGGAACTGTGAATGTTAGCATAAGTTTCAATTGTCTATATTCTGTCAAATGAGTGCAAGGTGTGCACACAAAACAAAAGGAGTTCATTGAAGGAATATGTTTCGATCTTGAAGCTCAAAAGAGATTGCACGGAACTTTCTGATATTCGACTAAGTGTCGAAGGGACTCTGCAAGAAGTCGAAGAATCAGAAAAGAGGGAAGCCGAGAGGGCAAGAAGAATTTCTTTTCAAAAAATCCTTTGGATCTGAGTTATATAAAATCCCTAAAATGTAAGGAGTGCATGTGAAGTCGAAATCTTCACGAAGCCCAAGCTCTGGAGGGCTATCACTTTTCAGATGTGTAGTCAAGGTCTGAGAGGTAGACTCGCAGGAGGTTCAAAGGTAGAGACTTTTGAAGACTTAGAAAACTTTTTTATTCAGAAGAGTCAAAAGCTCAGGAGGGGGAGCGTTATCTGTCATCAGATCAACTGTAGAGGAAAATATATGGCCATCAAATCCCGCACCCAGACACTCAGGAGAACGCGCAAAGGGAGATCATATCTGGACAGTTAGATATGAGCGTGTGGACCAACAATCATTGGATCCATAGGTAAGTGAATGAAATTTAGCCCTTTGAAGTGCACAAGGTAAACAAACTCAGAAAATCCAAGTTCATTATTTAACCCCAACTGTTGGATCATGGAGGGATATAGACCATCGATCCAAGGCAAGTGCATAATCGAGAATCGGGAGAAGGGAGGCGCACAGTCTTCTAACTACCCAAAATGCGAAATCCCAAAACGTGAAGGAGGAAGCAGGACTGTTAGATCACATGGATTGTGGACCGTTGATTTTATGAGAGTGGAGCCTAGATTTCCAATTTCATAAATCGGGAGGATGAGAAAAAAAACATTCCAGGGGACACAAAACTATGAAATGCTCGAGAGGTTGGCCCCAGGTCATAGTGAGGGGTCACATCGTTCAAGGTTAAGGGAGGAGCTAGCACATGCTAGGCCCCACTTCGGGAGTTCAGAGATCAGAGAATTGGGGGTCCGCTCGCATGCAAAGACCCAACTCACCATCTCACGAAACACCTTTTATTTATGTGTGTGGTCATAGCCAGTGGTCACATATAATAGGGGTTTAGCCAGAGAAGAGCTAGTGCCTCTAGGGCGTGGAAATTGAACATCACTCAGGCGAGGGCCCGCGGATCTCATATGATCTATGCTTTTGGTGAAAGGACCCATGTAATTGATTTTTGGGTCTAGTAGAGACCTAAAGAAACAATTTGACTCAGTATCTTGATCGATCCTTGACCGAGAGGTCAGCAGTCCTGAAGGGAGAAGGGGGGGGTTTCATCAAGTTGTATCAGAGCCGAAGTTTTTCTTGCAGATAGTAGGACAAGGAGAAGAGACAAAATAACTCAAATTTGTACTCTATGTGTGAGAAACAGTCAACACAATGTCGCCAAGGAGACGAGGGGAGCCACCCTTAGCCAATCGAGCTGTAGAAAGGGAGTTGCGATAACTTCATGCAATATTAGAGGCGATGGAGGTAGTGCGGAGGAGGGCACCAGATGCTAGAGACATAAACGATGTAGAGAGTGAAGAAGTAGAAGCCGAAGAAGATGCAGGTGAAAATGTTGTCGAAGAACGCTTGCTGAGAGCCGTTGTCAAATTGGGAGGTAGAGTCAAGATAGAGGTCCCAATGTATGAAGGAAATTTAGATGTTGAAGAGATGTTGGATTGGATAATATACATGGAAAAAAATTTAGACTATGAAGATGTCAATGAAGAGAAAAGGGTGAAATATGTTGTCACCAGGCTCAAGGAACATGCAACACTATGGTGGTATGAACTACAGGATGAGAGGAGAAGCAAAGGAAAATCGAAGATAAAGAATTGGGACAGAATGGTGGCCAAGCTGAAGGCTAAGTTCATGCCCAAATATTATCAGATCATTCTGTTCAGGAAGTTGTAGAACCTGAGACAGAAGGGTATGACAGTTAAATACTACACAGAGGATTTCTATAGGCTGAACATCAGAACTAGACAAAGAGAGAAAGATGAAGAAAAAGTTTCCAGATATATAAATGGCCTGAGGTATAAAATCCAGGATGAGCTCATCACGATGTCAGTAAGGACAATGGAGGATTCTTATCAGTTTTCACTGAAGAGGAGAAGTTGGCCAGAAAACAAAGACAGTGAGGAAGAGGTAAAAGACCAGCCCCAAACAAAGGCAAGGGAGTTACCCATGACTAGGCACATAAGTCTAAGGAAAATACTAAAAAACCACATAATCACTTAGAAAGAGGAGGAAGTTCCTGAGGAAGATAGGGTGGTGGAAGAAGTTCTTTCAATGGAAGAGGAGGAGAGGTAAGATGATATACCTATGGAAATATATGATACATGTCTTGGGAATGTCCCTAGAAGAAGAAAGAAGGAGGAGGTGAAGCTCACATTTTAAAAGAACATAGAAGGGATGTTGAAGCAGAAGGAGTAGAGGATGGAAGATCCCTGATAATGAGAAAGGTTCTCTTAAAACCAGAGGTAGAAGTTGAAAAGACAGTGCATAAGAACAATCTCTTTAGGAAAACTTGCAAGACTAAAGACATAGTATGCAAGGTGATAATTGACAGTGGGAGCACTGACAACTTAGTATCCACAAAGATGGTGGAGAAATTGGATCTGGAGACAATTGCACATCCTAAGCCATACAAAGTCTCATGGTTGCAAAAAGGACACCAGGTAATGGTTACTAAACAATACTTGGTTTAATTTAATATAGGAGGATATAGAGATGAAATTCTATGTGATGTAATTCCCATGGATGTATGCCATATTTTGTTGGGAAGACCATGGTAATTTGATTGGAATGTCATTCATGATGGGAGGAAGAATACATACACCTTGGAGAAGAATGGTATAACACACATGTTGCTTCCAATAGAGGAGAAGAAAGTGAAATAGGAATCCAACATAAGCATACTTCTCATGAGAGGGAAGGAACTCATGAAAGAAGTCAAGAAAGAACAAGAGATGCAGTTCCCTGTGGTGAGGAAACCGAGAGTTATCCTTACAAGTACTTCGATGGATGATTTTCCTGAAGAAATTCAGGAATTGTTGGATAATGTTGCTGACATAGTGGTGGATGAGCTTCCTAACTCATTACCAACCATAAGAAGTATCAACCACCATATTGACTTGATACCATGAGCAAGTCTGCCAAAAAAATCAACATACAGATTGACACCTCGAGAGAATGAGGAAGTGAGGAACCAAGTCCAGGAATTGTTAGACAAAGGTTTGGTCAGAGAGATCTTGAGTCCATGTGTAGTACCAATTGTATTGAGTCCAAAGAAGGATGGAGGATGGAGAATGTGTACAGACTCAAGAGCCATTAACAAGATCACCATCAGGTATGTATTTCCTTTGCCAAGAATGGATGATTTAATGGACTTTTTAAGTGAAGCAAAATTCTTTTCTAAAATAGATTTGAAAAGTGGATATCCCTAGATTAAAATGATAGAAGGTGATGAGTGGAAGACAACCTTTAAGACAAATGAAAGTTTGTGTGAGTGGCTTGTTATGCTATTTGGCTTAACAAATGCCCTGAGTACTTTTGTGAGATTGATGAATGAAATATTGAAAGATTTCATTGGCAAGTTTGTGGTTGTATATATGGACGATATATTGATCTTTAGCAGGACTAAAGAGGAGAATTTGAAGCACCTAACACTAGTGACGAGGATAATACAACAGGAGAAGTTGTTGATAAATCTGAAGAAGTCCTCTTTTTTAAAGATAGAACTCATTTACTTGGGTTTTGTGATATCTTCAAATGAACTTAAGATTGATCTAGAGAAGGTGAAAACAATCAAAGAATGGTCGTCGGAAAGAAGTATGTTTGAGGTAAGAAGCTTCCATGGATTAACAAGTTTTTATAGGAAGTTCATGAGAGACTTCAGTGGAATTTGTGCAGCAATGATGGATACAGTGACGAAGAAGAACAGATATTTAAATGGACAGAGGAGGCCGAGAGGAGCTTAAATATATTGAAGGAGAAAATAACATAATGACTGATTCTGGTCTTGCCAAATTTTGAAAAGACATTTTAGGTGAGATGTGATGCAAGTGGAGTTGCAATTGGAGCAATTCTGAGTCAGGATAATAGACCTGTTGGCTATTTCAATAAGAAGCTGAATGAGGCCAAGAGAAAATACTCCACATATGATAAGGATTTTTATGCCATAATTACAGCCTTGAAGAAATAGAGAAATTACCTTTTTCCACAAGAATTTGTCTTGTATAGCGATAACCGGGCTTTACAATTCATAACCAGACAGGAAAAAATGAATCAGAGGCATGCAAAGTGGATTGAGTTTATGCAGAATTTTACTTTTGTTATAGAAAATATTGTTGGGAATGCTAACAAAGTTGTTGATGCATTGAGCAAGAGATGTTTGATTCTGCATGAGTTTCAGGTGAAGACCTTGGGGTTTGAACACCTTAAGGATATGTATTGTGATGATACAAATTTCAAGGAAGCATATGACGCATGTGTGAATCCTATGCTGAGAGACAAGAGCCAATGGGAAGAATATATGATTCAAGAGGGATTTTTGTTAAAGGACAATCAGTTGTCCATACCAAAATTCTCAATGAGATATAACCTTTTGAAGGAAAAGCATAGTGGAGGATTGGCTAGAAATTTCGACCATGATAAAACATTTGCATGGTTGAGTAGTTCATACTATTGGCTAGGTATTAGAACACAAGTGATAAAGTTTGTGAACATATGTAGAATCTTCCAACATGCAAAAGGAAAAAGACATAACACTTTATTGTATCAACCATTGCCAATACCATAGAGGCCTTGGGATGCAATAAGCATGGATTTTGTGTTGGGACTGCCAAGAATGCAAAGAGGGTTTGATTCCATATTTGTTGTGGTGGATATATTTTCAAATATGGCACACTTTATCCCATGCCAGAAGACCAGTGATGCAACACACATTGAAAATCTAATTTTCAAGCAAGTTTTGAGACTTCACGGCCTACCAAGAAGCATTGTCTCAGACAGAGACAAAAAAATTGTTGGTCATTTTTGGATAACACTGTGGAAGAAGATGGGGATGGATTTTTCCTTCATATCATATTATCACCCTCAAACAGATGGACGGACTGAGGTGTTAAACAAAAGTCTCAGAAACGTATTGAGGAGTCTGTTCACTAAGCATCATAATCAGTGGGATCAGATTCTGCCACAATGACTCACCGAATAGGAGCACTGGAAATATCTCATTCCAAATATTGTATGGAATGGAACCCAAGGGATTATCTCAGTTGAGAGACTTGAAACAGAGTGAGATCAAGAGCGATGGAGAAAAATATTTTGCTGCAGAAATGCATAAGCTCCATAGCTAGATCAGAGGACAGTTGCAGAGTTATGATGAAGAGTACAAGCACAGATTTGATAGACAGTGCAAAGAAATTCAATTTTAAGTAGGAGATTAATTTATGGCACATCTCAGAAAGGAAAGGTTCCCTAGGGGAACATATAACAAGTTAAAGATGAAGAAGATAGGACCATGTAAGATCTTGAGGAAGTTTAATGCAAATGCCTATGAGATTGATCTGCTAGATGATGTGGGCATATTGCCCATATTCAATGTTTCTGACCTGTATCCTTACATGAAAGATGACACAGAGGGATCATAAGATCAAGAGAATATTCAGTGCGAGAAATAAATGCCTATAGCAGAAAAACCACATATGGAGAATATTGTTGATCAAAGGATTAGCAAAAAAACCAGGAGGAAGACCTATTTTGAAGATCTGGTCAAGTGGAAGGGACAACCCAATTGAACATACCAGTTGGGAAAATGAAGCTGATATCTAGAAACATCGAAAGTCGGTGCAGGATCTCATGGACAAGAGTCCATGAATTTTTGTCAAGGGGAGTATGATGCAGGAGAATTGTTAGCAAGCACGTGGAGAAGGACCACTCAATGCCTCAGAATATTTTCAGAATATCAACCCTGGCAGTCACGGAAAATATTTTGAAACACGCCTCAACTTAGCGCTGGGAAATATTTTGAAGCACACTTGAACGATAGCAAGCGAAGTGGGAGTTTGCACTCATTCTATGGAATGTGAATGGACTAAGATAGTCATTAGGTTAGGTTTTGGAGTAGACAAGTAGTCGAGGGGAACCCTAAGGACCCTCTAAGATAAATAGAGGTTTTGTACACCCAAATGGGGGATGCAATTTAGTAGGATATTTCTTAATTTTACTTGGTTTTTATATTACAGTTGTAGCCATTTTTACTTTTGAATGAAGATAACAGAGGAAAATTGACCCAATGCATGGTGTGGACATTGTTTGCAAATCCCCGTTGTTATTTTGTTTTCATGAATGAATGAATTTCGATACGAGTAGATGGAACTGTGAATGTTAGCATAAGTTTCAATTATCTCTCTTCTATCGAATTAGTGCAAGGTGTGCACACAGAACACAAGGAGTGTGTTGACATAATCGGTTTCGATTCTGAAGCTCAGAAGATATAGCAAAAAACTTACCCTTTGCAAGGAGTGCAAAGTGACTACTGCAAGGCGGACACTGTCACCCGCAAGAACCAAGTCTTGCGTAAGAATCTGCTGCAAGGGGTGCATAGATCCGAGATTCGACTAAGTGTCTAATGGAATCAACAAGAAGTTGAATAATCATAACAGAGGGACGCCAGGAGGGCGAGAATAATTTATTTTCAAGAAATCCTTCAGATCTGAGTTATCGAAAATCCCTGAAACAAAAGGAGTGCATGGGAGTCGAAAGATTCACAAAGGCCAATCTCAAGAGGGATATCACTTTTTAGAAGTGTAGTTGAGTTCTGAGAGGTAGACTCATAGGAGGTTCAAAGGTAGAGACATTTGAAGGCTTAGAAAACTTTTAGAGTCAGAAGAGTCAAAATCGCAGGAGGGGTAGTGAAAACTGTCGTCAAAATAGTTGTAGAGGAAAATATCTGGCCATCAAATCCCCCACCCAAACACTCAGGAGAACACGCAAAGGGAGATCAGATCTGGATTGTTAGATCTGAGCACGTGGACCAACAGTCATTCAATACAGAGGTAGGTGCATGAACTTTAAACCTTGGAAGTGCACAGGGTAAGCAAACTTGTGAAACCCAATTTCACGATTTAATCCCAGCCATTGGATCATGGAGGGATCTAGACCGTCGATCCGAGGCAAGCACATAATCGAGAATCGGGAGAAGGGAGGCGTGCAATATTCTAACTACCCAAAACATGAAATCCAGAAACGTGAAGGAGGAAGCAGGACTGTCAGATCACATGGATTGTGGACCGTTGAATTGATGAGAGTGGAGCCCAAATTTCAGATTTCAGAAATCAAGAGGATGATCAAACAAACCTTACGGGGATGTGAAACCATGAAACAGTCGAGAGGTTGGCCCCAAGTCATAGAGAGGGGTCACATCGTCGAAGGTTAATGGAGGAGCTAGCAGAGGCTAGGACCCACTTTGGGAGTTCAGAGATCGGAGAATTGGGGGTTGGCTCTGATAACACTCTGTAAATTCCCAGAGGTTGTCAGAGTAGAAGAAATTTACTAGAGGTAACTTTTGTTGGGTATGTGTTATATTCTTTGCATGTGCGTGTGTGTGGGTGCATCAGATACGACGACTGTGTATGACGATCCCTTCACCTAGAGCTCTGTCGTGTGCGTCGGGCCCTTTCCTAGGGGGGTCCCAGGGGGGGGCAGGTATGCCCCCCCTGGTTACGCGCAGTGCCCTCAATTTTTTTTTTTTTTGGGCGGTTTTTGTTATTTTTAGTGGATTTGTAAATTAATCCCAGATTAAGGGATTAGGGTTTTTTTATCTATGGAATACCTAAAAACATTGTATATATTGTATGGCGAATGGTGAAATTCGATATAATGAAAATAAGAAAGGTTTTCCGAGTCGAGGGTTTCCGGTATAAAATCTCTGTGTACTCTGTGTATGAGCGATTGATTAATTTCTATATTGCTTAAGAATCTATATGCATTGCTTTACTTCCCAGGTTTAAAACTTACATGTGGTATCAAAGCTCATTTTTGGCTTCAAAGGGACGCCTTTGTTGCTGAGGGTTTGGCTCAGTCTTGATAGATCAAGTTTATCTTGGGTCTATGATAAACCTGGGTTTAGTGGGAGCTTTTGCAGTGGAGATTCGAGTAAAGAAAGAGGAATGGCGAGGTCATCTATAATCGAGATAGAGAAGTTCAACGGTAAAAACTTTGAGCTATGGAAGCTCAAGATGGAGAACCTTCTTGTAGAAAAAGAACAATGGATCGATGTGGATCCTGGTACACAGCCTACTGGTACACCATCTACAAGCACACAGGCTACTGGTACACAACCTACCAGTACACAAACTACTAGTACACCAGTTACTGGTATGTCGAAGGAATATTGGGACAAGTTGGACAGAAGAGCAAGGAGTACTATTCGACTCTGCCTTGAAGATTCGGTGTTGTTGAATGTCTCGGGAGAATCTACAGCCAAGGAAATATGGGATAAGTTAGGGAATTTGCATCAATCAAAGTCCCTGGTAAACAAGTTGTTTCTTCGAAAGAAGTTGTATCATTTTAGGATGGAAGATGGAGATTCTGTGACAGATCATCTAAATGCCTTTATAACTCTGGTAAGTCAACTTGGATCTATTAATATTACGATTGCAGAAGAAGATAAGTGTATTACTTTGTTATGTTCTTTGCCAGACTCTTGGGATAATCTAGTTGTAGCAATAGGTAGTACCACTCAATCTACATTGACGTATGAGGATGTAGTTGCATCCTTGTTATCTGAAGAGATGAGGCAAAAAATCATGGATGGTCACATCACAGATGATTTATTTGTAAGAGGACGTACCCAAGACAGGAACCCTGGTAAGCATTTGAGATGGAGATCTAAATCTAGAGGTAGATCTAAGTCTCTAGGAAAATCTTTGAGGAAATGCTGGAAGTGTGGTAAAATAGGGCATTATAAGAAAGATTGCAAGTCTAAGAAGGTTGAAAAACCAAAGGGATCTGATAGTACCTCTTCCACGGAGGTGATGTTTACCTAGCATCTACAAGTACACATGCAGACCATGGTGTATGGTTGATTGACTCAGGTGCATCATACCATATGACTCCTCACTGGGAGTGGTTCTCTGAATATGAAAAATATGATGGTGGTGATGTATTCCTAGGAGATAACTCGATAGCAAAAATCTTGGGACGTGGAAGGGTTAAGTTGTTGCTAAACGATGGAAGGATTAGAACTCTTCCTGGGGTTCTTCACATTCCAAAACTAGCCAGGAGCCTAATATCTATAAGCAAGTTGAGTGATGTAGGAGTGAAAACTGTATTTGAAAAGAACAATTGCTAGATGGTACGAGGAGTAATGGTGTTGATGAGGGGAGTTCGTTGTGGAACTCTGTACAATTTGTTGGGATGAACTTATACTAATGGGTGTAACAGTTCTGTTGTCCTTGAGCAGAAAAATGAAGGAGACAAGACCAATATTGTCCCAGAAAAGAAGACCATGTTATGGCATCAAAGACTGGGGCATATTGGAGAAAAGGGCCTTCGAACACTACACGGTAAAGGTATGATTGAAGGTATGTATAATTGCACTCTGGATTTTGATTTCTGTGAAAATTGCATATATGGTAAACAGAATCGAGTAAGATTCCCATATGGTGCTACAAGAGCAAAGGGGATCTTAGAGTTGATACACAGTGATGTGTTTGGACTTGTTCCTGCTCCATCCCTAGGTAAATCTGTGTATTATGTTTCATTCATAGATGATTTTTCAAGGAACACATGGATTTATTTTCTTAGAAAGAAATTTGAGGTATTTGATAAATTTAAAGAGTTTAAGGCTCTGGTAGAAAATCAGACAGAGA
>ML793850.1:355263-367506 GCA_009831015.1 Picea engelmannii | reverse complement strand
GTCTTGAGAATATAACTCATAGTTTCAGATATTCATCTTGATCCAAAACCCCAACACATTATTGAGAAAATAGTTCCTAAAAATATTGAGTTACCAGGCATCTCTGACTTACAGCCTAGGAGAGTTTCCTGGAGTGATAACAAATTGGCGTCGTTGCCGGGGAGAGGAGATCGAAGCTCAGCTTCTCTGGGAGATGACATAGATCTATTTCTTGATGATAGACAATAAGTAGACAATATCAGGTTGTACATTTTCTATCTGGCGACTCCATTGAAATGAAGTGGCTCCTAAAAGAGCTCACACCAGGGAAAACCCAGAAGGCCCATTGACAACATCAGTTCTTGATCCAGAGAAGATCATCAGCAAGGGCAAAGCTTTACAAAGACAGGCTTCCGGATCTGCAAGTGCAATTGATTTAGGTATTCAAGCTGATACTCATCCTTTCATATCTGAAAACTCTTTGGTTGAATCCCCTGTTGAAATTCAAAATTCCCAAGAAATAAAAAGTTCATCTCAAGTCTCTAAGGTAGAAGAAACATCTTTTTCTTCTAATATTACTGATTCTGTCCTTGAGATTGACATTTCATCACATCCAAAAGAACTGAATACTGAATTCTCCCAATAGAAAGAAAATTCCTCTTCATCTTCTTTTGATTCATCACCTATCAAACCTTCGAAAGGTGTTTTACACATTTACACAAATCTGCCTGTCCTTGAGGAAATTCTCCATGATCTGTCCTCTAAGGGTGAAGAAAACCTAGCTTCGTTGCTCAGCCAATTTTATAAAGCCTCTTATTTTCCACCGACTTCTGAAACTGTTGTTCAAGGTGAAGTGAGACAGTCATTCATTTCTAACTCAGGTAATTCATCTCCTCCATCATCTCCTACGAGTCCCTCATCCCCTCCATTGTCTCCTACAAGCTCCTCGTCTGTATCAATCACCAAGACTGTCATGGCTGCTCCTTTGACCAGAATGGAACAGATCTTGGCAAACATATATGCCCAACTTGTCTTGCCAAATCCCCTGTCTGCCATGCCAACAGGTGACTACGAGAAATATATGCCAAAGTTTACCGGAGCAGGCGAGTATACTGTTGAAGAACACATTGAAGCATTTTATGCTTATGCAGAAAACATAAATATTTCAGAGGAAGATGTGTGGACCAGAGTCTTCGTCCAGAGCCTGGATGGCCAAGCCTGGAAATGGTTCAAAGAGCTACCAGCAAATTCTATCACTGGTATTGAACAATTAGATGAGGTTTTCCTGAAGCACTGGGGAGAAAGAAGAGACCTGTTGTACTACATTTCTGAATTTGGAAATTTGAAGAGAGGAGATGGAGAATCGGTCTCAGACTTTATCAAGAGATTCAATAAAATGTTTGGTAAGATCCCTGCAGAGATAAAACCAAGCGATGCATCAGAAAAGATCACGTTCTCTGCTGCCTTTGATGCAGAGTTTTGTCTTATCCTTAGAGAAAGATGATCAGCCACGCTTGCGTTAATGCAAGATGTTTCTCTCGAGGTTGAGTCTAACATCACAGCATCACAGAAGCTCAAAGGAAAAAATTGGGCTGAAAAGAAGAAATCAGCTACTGAGCCCTCCTCTTCTTCAAATAGTAAAATGGAAAAAATGGCTAAAACGCTGGAGAGTCTTACATCAGAAATGTCGAAATTGAAAGTCCAAAATCAGCAACCAACAAAGGCAAAGGAGCCAAATACTTTTGCCCCTAAAAATCCAAATGCTTTTCCCTACAGAAGGAATAATCCACAAGTGCAGATACTTCAAAGAGATAGAAATCCAGTTGAGGATCAGAGGGTCAGACCACCTTTTCAAAATGCAGTGTTAGACGAAGAGCAATAGCCACCTCCTGATGAAATTGAAGATGCAGATGAAATAAATTGTTTTGGTGATGAGAATGAGACTTCATTTCTGACACAGGTAGACTATGAAGAGGCCCTGATGGATCAACAAATTCAAGAAGCAAGTGTGGAAGGAGTTGTTTACCTGACAGATGATCAGAAAGGCTACAATTTAAGATCCAAGAAGGCTGGTCCAAAAACACCCATTGCTGCTCCTGTGAAGGATAAGGAAGATACAGCTCCTGTGAAGAGTAAAGAGGTTGCTGCCAAGCAGAATCCCGCTCCTGAAAAATAGATTCCCCCTCCAGCAAAACAGCAGAAGAAACAAATTTAGCCTCCAGTCAAGGAACAGGTCAGCCTCAAAGCTCCTTCCAATGAGGTAAGGGTTTCAGAAAAATCATCTTTCTCTTTCAATTTTGAATCAGAAATTCAAAAAGTGAGGATACCAATGCCTTTAACTGAACTCATGAAGAATGCAGCCTTGAAAGAAGCCATCCTAAAGTCTCTTGATCCTAAGACCTCTCCATCATATGACTTCGTTAATATACAAGATGACCAGCCTAAAGTGACCATAGGTCCCATGATAGAAGACCGTGACGATTCTTTTCCACCATTTTACATATCACTAAATGTCCATGACAAAATCCTTCACAATTGCTTGCTTGATTCTGGGGCATCACATAACCTTATGCCTAAGGCTGTGATGGATGAGCTCGGTCTTGAAGTCACCAAACCATATCAGGATCTGTTCTCCTTTGATTCAAGAAATGTCAGATGTCTCGGCCTCATTAAAGACATGGTCATTAACCTTGCTCAACTGCCCATGAGAAGCATGGTTATGGACGTGGTGGTTGCTGATATTCCACCTAAGTTTGGGTTGCTTTTGTCTCGTTCATGGGGAAAAAGATTAGGAGGTACACTGCAGATGGATTTGTCCTATGCTACGATTCCAGTGTTTGGAGGGGAAATGAAAAGACTTTACAGGGAAAACCAGCTTGCTTATATTATTAGTGTTGGGAAGAATTCCGTCAATCATCCTATCTATGCTGTGGATATGGATTTTGGTTCATGCATCCTTCAGATTGATGATGGTCAATCAACCCCTATACAGCTAGTGAAGCCTATTGAACAGCAGGCTGAAAGTGGAAACATTGCAGTCTGGACTATGTACTTCGATGGGGCCAGCACTAAAGATTCAGCAGGTGCTGGAGTAGTCCTGATCTCTCCTTCAAAGGAGACCATATCTTTGTCTTTCAAGCTCGACTTCAGAACCACTAACAACATAGCAGAGTATGAGGCTTTGCTGTTGGGATTAAATTCAGCCAAAGAGATGGGGATAAAAGGTTTGAAAGTGTTGGGAGATGCAGACCTCATCGTACAACAGGTAAACAACACATTTCAAGCTAAGCATGTCAGATTAAAAGCTTACAGAGATGAGGTATGGAAGCTGCGTGATTCTTTTTCTGTTTTTGAAATCTCATACATACCAAGGGATATGAATCAGCTCATTGATTCTCTCGTTGTTTCAGCCAGCACATTCATTCCTCCCATGCCCCCTAAGCTCAGCTATGAGATTCAAGTAAAATATCGACCCTCCTTACCTGATAATGTCAAATATTGGAAAGTCTTCGAGGATGACGATGAACTCAATAGATTTCTCCAAGTGGTCGATGAGCTTTCTGGTTTGCACATTGATCAGCAGAATCTTAATGAAGAAGAGTCACAGGAACCTGAGCTAAAGAAGAAGTTGGGCAAGCACGACATTATTCAGTTTCCAAACAATTATATACCCCGAGGTTTGGTACCTCTGGAAAGGCTGTTTGATCAGAATGATGTCCCGTACCAGCCAGACAAGAAGAAGAAAGATCCAGTTGTTCAAGAGCATAATATAGGAGGTAAAGGTCAGCCCAAGTTTATTAATTTGTCTTCTGAATTGACTACTGATGAGAAGTCAAATTACTGTAGCGTTTTGAAGGAATTTTCTGATGTGTTTGCTTGGAAATATAGTGATTTAAAGACTTATAATCCCGATGTTATTCATCATAAGATACCTCTTGAAAAAGACACTATTCCTTTCAAGCAAAAACTCAGGCCTATCAGTCCTCTTCTGCTGCCAGTGATTGAGAGAGAAATTAAAAAACTCCTAGATGCAAAGATCATAGTTCCCCTGAGATATTCCAAATGGATTGCCAATCTGGTGATCGTAAGGAAGAAGAATGGTGAGGTCAGATTGTGTGTAGATTTCAGAAATCTAAAAAAATGCTCTAAAAAGGACAATTATCCTCTCCCTAAGATGGAACACTTGTTATAGAGGATTTCAGGGGCAAAGGTCATGTCTTTTCTTGATGGCTTTTCCGGTTACAATCAGGTTGCTGTCCATCCTGATGATCAGGAGAAGACTGCGTTTACCACACCTTGGGGGACCTTTATGTACTCCAAGATTCCCTTTGGATTAATGAACGCTGGGGCCACATTCCAAAGGGCCATGGATATAGCGTTTGTGGGAGAAAAGGACAAGTTTGTCCTCATATACCTTGATGACATTACAGTATATTCCAGCAGCCATGAGGAGCATCTGAAACATCTGAAAAGAGTATTCTTAAAATGCAGACAGTTTGGGATCTCATTGAATCCCAAGAAATGTCAGTTTGCTCTGAGTAAGGGTAAGCTCTTGGGTCACATCGTCTCAGCCGAAGGTGTAATGATTGATCCAGAATGAGTGGAGGCAATTCAAAAGCTGTCATTGCCAAGGTCGAAGAAGGACATTCAGTCACTGCTTGGTAAGATAAATTTCGTTAGAAGGTTTGTGCCCAATTTTGCTGAATTGGTCAAACACATAAATTGCATGCTAAAAAAGGGGGCTGAGGTAAAATGGACAGACAGTGTGAGAAACTCTTTTCAGGATATCAAGCAAGCAATCATCGAGTCTCCGATTCTGATCAGCCCAGATTACAGTAAGACTTTTTATATATTTTCCTTTGCTTCCTTTGACACAGTGGAAACAGTCCTGCTTCAGAAAGATGAGGAAAATTTGGATCATCCCGTGGCTTTCTTCAGCAAGACACTCAGGGATGCTGAACTGAGGTATGACCCTATCGAGAAACAAGCTTATGCTCTCATAAAAGCTTTAAAATCATTCAGAATTTATATCCTTGATTCAAAGGTCATCGCATATGTTCCTTCTTCTTCTGTAAAAGATGTTTTGACTCAGCCGGATATTGACGGAAAGCAGGCGAGATGGATTGCAAATATGATTGAGTTCAACATTGACGTAAAGCCTACCAAATTGGTCAAAGGTCAGGGCCTTGCCAAGCTTTTAGCTGAGGAAAATCATAAGCTGCTGGATATTAATTTCATAGCAGAAATTTCAGAAAATTCTCAAACAGAGTTGGTAGCAGAAGAGCAGCATGACAATCAGCAAGTGGCAGAGCACTTGTCTTCATGTGAATGGTATGCTGGCATCATACATTTTCTGCAAAATCTTGAAGTTCCTCCTGAACTCAGTTTGACTCAAGCTCGAGCTCTCAAGCTCAGAGCTATCAAATTTTGCATTTATAATCATCTGCTATATTGGAGGGACCCTGCTGGTCTGCTTCTCAGGTGTTTAGATAAAGAAGAGTCTGTCAAAGTGACCCATCAATTTCATTCAGCCGTTTTTGGTGGTCATCATTATTGGAAGGCTACTTCCCATAAGATCCTGAGGGCCAGATATTATTGGCCTTTCCTTTTTGCAGATGTGTGTGCATTCGTCAAATCTTGCGACAAATGCCAAAGATTTACCAGTAAGCAGCAGTTGAAATCTTTACCCCTGAGACCTATTGTGGTAAATGGCCCTTTCCAGCAGTGGGGTTTAGATTTCATTGGTGAAATAAATCCTTCATCCAGTGGTCAGCACAAGTGGATTTTGGTAGCCACGGATTATTTCACAAAGTGGATAGAGGCAATCCCCACCCAGAATGCTACACACCAGGTAGTCATGAAGTTCCTCTATGAAAATATTCTGAGCAGATTTGGATGTCCCAAGAGGCTGGTGGCAGATAATGCAGCAGTGTTTAAATCAGAAGCATTGGTAGACATGTGCGAGTCAATGGGCATCCAGCTAGTACACTCTACTCCCTACTATCCTCAAGGTAATGGCTTGGCTGAATCATCAAATAAGAGCTTGATCAAAATCATAAGAAAACTGTTAGAAGAGAATAAAAAGAATTGGGATTCCAAACTGAAATTTGCTTTGTGGGCAGACAGAGTAACCATTAAAAAGTCTATAGGAACTTCCCCATTTAAGTTGGTTTATGGGACTGATGTTATCTTTCCTGTTCAGTTAGTGTTGCCTGTGGCTAAGTTCTTTCAGGAAGAGCAGACTGAGCAAAATGACATGGTAAGAAGGATGCTGGATTTGGTGGAACTGCAGCAAGCTCGCGAATAGTTAGTGGACAGATCAGAAGCACATCAGATGTAGATCAAAAAGACATTTGACAGAAAAGCGAAGGTGGACAGTTTTCAGATCGGTGACTAGGTTCTAAAGTGGGATGCTCTTCGACAGGAAAAAGGCAAGCATGGAAAGTTCGATTCCTTGTGGACATGCCCTTTTATGATTACTCGGGTTCAAAACAATAACACTTTCATTCTGCAGAATCTGGAGGGTGAGGAAGTGTTCAGTGGCCCGATAAACGGGCGATTTCTAAAGCTTTATTTTGTCTAAGCCTGCAGAGCCTAGACATTGTAATGATAGTCTTAGTTTTTACTTTTCAATAACTCCATGCCCAATGGAAACACTAGCAGATAGTTTAGTTTTTATGTTCTTTTACAGGAAAGGCATTGATTCTGTGGTTCTTGAAACCTCATAGGGAGGTGTTCATCCCCAATAGGAGCTAGTGTTAACTCCTCAAATATATCAGTGGATTTTATTTGATTTTTAGATGATAGGTTGAGTTTTAAATTTGATTTCAAAATTCCTATAGATAGGTTAGAGAGTGTCACTCCAAAATAAGCTCAAAAGCAATGTTGATTTTGGTTCAGTCAAGAAAATGGCAAAATATAAGGTTTCGGTGGTTTAGGCGAGCCTCCAGCGTGCTCATTAACCACCGAAAGTGTTCATTTTCGGCAGATAAGTGGTCGATACAAAAGG
Organism: Picea engelmannii; assembly: GCA_009831015.1. Classification (NCBI taxonomy): domain Eukaryota; kingdom Viridiplantae; phylum Streptophyta; class Pinopsida; order Pinales; family Pinaceae; genus Picea; species Picea engelmannii. Next base: position 360,518 of record ML793850.1, on the reverse strand, counting down.
CAAGCAACCACAAAAAATGTTTGAACGGGCAAAAAGAAAGCTCGTGCTTTCGCACGAGCAAGATGTCAAAAATCGTTGCAATGATTAGGAATACAACCGCCGAAAGCTCGCATTGTGGGAGATGATGCTCATTCGTGGTGTTCATCCGAAAGGTTCGAAGCACTTGCGTATTATCCATTGCATTAATCATTTTCAAATCTACACAGAGCGGTGATCGCCAGATACGGTTGCACGGAGCTTCCCTCCTTTTCAGTGGCAGATACATCAATCATCATTACCAGGTCATTCTTTCATTTGAAAACTGAATGTGTTATAATGAAGCCCGAGGATCGCTGAAGATAACTACAAGCACGCGATTTTATTAGCAAATCGTGTTTTCAAAATCCTGGTCCTGCTTTCTTGGGCGATTGGAAAGGTGTCTCCGAGTTCAGCTAGTAGTTCGAGTCAAGGAAATCTGATCGGGTAATCAGGTAAGACTGGAAGCTATTTCTTTTCAAAGTTTCATAAATATAATTGCCCCCGAAAATGTGAAGTTTTGGCTTTCCCTAGTCAGACTGTCATTCGAATGTGGGTCGGGATTTTAGTGAATTTATCAATCTTATGCTCTGTCAAACGATTTCATCGTTTGTTCATAAGTGATATCGACTGTATCTCTAGTTTCCAGAACCGTTGTTTCCCAAACACCTTGTTGCCCATAGTTTTAGACACAGTTAACATTGAGCCATGTCAAAAGTGAGTCCTGCTTTGAGGTCCAAAGTGGATGGCATGTGGTATTTTGAAGAACATCCAAAGGTCGCAGAGTGTTTTAAACAGGTCGGAGTTTTCACATATTGTGAAAAGTTGACAACCTTTCACCAACAAGTTGCTGAAGCATTTGCCCTCTCATACGATGGAAGGATTGCTAGAATAGGCAGGGAGGAGTTCATTATAGATGAAGCATCTATTGCTGAATACACAGGGTTGTCCAGAACAGGGGATTGTTGGTTTAAAACCTCTTCACCCTCAAATGTTGAATTCAGATCATATTTGTTGCCAGTGCATAAAAATTTGACTTGGAAGAAAGATATTCCTATGTCATATCTTGAATCGAAGTGGCAGACCCTTCTGAAGGCGATTTTGGTATACATCACCTGTGAAGGGCGCTATAACAGAGTGATGTACTACCATTTTAAATTGTTGAACCACTTCACAGGCAGAGAACACTTAAACATACCTTATTTCTTTCATAAGACCCTGATTAAGATGGCAAAAACACAGGACAACTTGCAGATCAAACAGGATGCAAAACTGAAGACAAATATACCTCCATCAAAACCTTCAAAATCACACAGGCAATCAGAAGCCAAAGCTTCTTCAAGCAGGCCTAAGAAAGGTAAGACAAAGAAAATCTACTTGCTGCTAAGAGAGATCTATGAGATGGAGGTCCTGGAGAGGGTAATTAAAAAAGCAAACACAGACCTCACAGAGAGAAATGCTGAGCTATTCAAAGAGAATCAAACTCTCAAAGAAAAACATAATGAAATCAAAGGTAGAAACAAAGAGTTGATTAGAGAGAATATGAAATTATACAGGCAACTCAGAATTTTGAGGCTCAAGCTAAAGGAGTTTGAAGTAGCTGAAGAAAAACAAACTGGTTTGGAAACTTTGGCTAATTTAGCCACAACTATAATAGATGTAACCGAATCCCCTACACAGTCAGCAAAGGTTCGTAGATCTACACGAATCAATACTACAATAGCTAAGAAAGTTTGAGTGTTAAAAAGGGATTCATGACAGACAATTTTGCAATTTTGAAACTCTTCAAAGAATTGACTTTTGGTGGTTTAGGCGAGCCCACAGTGCGCTCATTAACCATTGAAAAGAGGCACTTTCGGTGGATAAGTCACCCAGAAATATTCCCAGATAACCACCGAAAGCCTGTGTGTCCAGAATTGAACGAGTTTTTACACAGGTCAGGTATTTTTGATATGAAATGATTCGAGATCTTTTCCAATGCATGTCACATGAATTATCAAGTCCAGCACAACAGTTATTTTTGGCATATTATGGGAAAATAAGATATTTCAAAGGTTATGGACATTTTTAATGAAGACAGGAAGCAGGGCACTTGGCCACATCAGCAAATTCGACTTAACCTCTTTTTGGAAGTCATCATGTAGCCTTGGGAGGCTGTTCTACACTACACCAACAATCAGCAGAGAGAGAGATCTAGGATTGACCTCATTTTGAGGAAACATTCCACTTATTTTGCAACAGAATTTGACTTGCTATTTTTAGTTTATTTGATCCATGTTTTTAGGATCAAAGAACTACTTTGTAATGTTATAAATATTAGAATAGAAGATGAACCAGGGGTTCGATCTTGAGTTCTAGATGCTATTGTTTTGTAACAAGACAATTTCTTTAATATATCAGCCAGCAAGCTTCTTTCTTTGATACTGTCAGACTTTCTTTCATCTATCTCTATGCTTATGAGTGGAATTAATTCTTTTGTCTCTGTTTAATGACCCTAGTAACTGTCATCTTACTTTTGGTTATTAAGTAAGAATCACAAGCATCCTTGGCTTGTTTGTTGACCCATCATATATATATATGGTTTTATATATGTTCTGGTTAATTGATTAGTTTTCTCATCCACCTGTTATTTCAAGCCTATCTGACAATAGCTCTTGAAGGCCTTGTGTTGCATGATTATATTTAAGACTGTCTTGAGAATATAACTCATAGTTTCAGATATTCATCTTGATCCAAAACCCCAACACATTATTGAGAAAATAGTTCCTAAAAAGATTGAGTTACCAGGCATCTCTGACTTACAGCCTAGGAGAGTTTCCTGGAGTGATAACACCAAGCAGGTTGGTAATCACTTCATTTATGTAGTGTTGTATGTTGATGACATGTTGTTAGTAGGAAATAACATGGTTGTTATCAAGGAGGTGAAATCGCAACTATCCTCCAAATTTGACATGAAGGATCTCGGTGCTGCTAACTTCATTCAGGGAATGGAGATTAAAAGAGATCCTGCAAATAGGAAACTCTGGTTGAATCAAAGAAAATATGTTGAAACGATATTGCAAAGGTTTAATATGCATGGAAGTAAACCAGTCAAGGTTCCTATTCCTATAGGTGTAAAGTTATCTACAGATCAGTGTCCCAAGACACAGGAAGAAATAGAGGACATGTCCCATGTTCCATATGCCAGTGCAATTGGGAGTTTGATGTATGTAATGGTTTGTACTAGATAGGACATTGCACATGCAGTGGGAGTTTTGAGCAGGTATATGTCAAAACTAGGGAAGGGGCATTGGACAACAGTAAAGAGGGTCTTCAGGTATCTTCGTGGCACCACCAGTTATGGATTGTGCTACCAAGGAAGACCGGGATTGGACATAGTGGTGGACATACATGGCTTTGTTGATGCAAACTGGGCTGGAGATTTGGATCGTTGAAGATATACAAGTGGGTATGTGTTTAACCTATTTGGAGGAGCAATCAGTTGGATGAGCAAAAGACAGGCTGTAGTGGCACTCTCAACTACAGAAGCTGAATACATGGCAGCCACTCATGCAAGAAAGGAAGCAGTATGGTTACAAAGATTGTGTTCAGGTAATGGGTTGGTACAAAAAGCAGTGAGATTAGACTGTGACAGTCAGAGTGCAATATTCGTCGCAAAGAACCCAACTTATCATTCGAATACAAAGCATATTGATGTTCAGTATCACTTTGTGAGAGACATGGTTGAGGAAAAGAAGGTGTTGCTAGAAAAGGTTGACACTTTGAAGAATGCTGCAGATTCATTAAAAAAGTCTGTGAGCACAGAAAATTTCTCCTAGTGTAGAGTAACAATGGGCATTGCTGCCCTGGATTGTTGACTATATAATCCCCTAGACCCCTGGATGCAAAGAAAACAACAAGTGGGAGAATGTTGGGTATGTGTTATATTCTTTGCATGTGTGTGTGTGTGGGTGTGTCAAATACGACAACTGTGTCTGACGATCCCTTCACCTAGAGCTCTGCCATGTGCGTCGCGCACTTTCCTAGGGGGGTCCTGTAACATCCCGCTCTGGTGCATTGAGAAAACTTATTATTTGAGGACACTTGCTCGCAAGTGAGCTGGAATTTTATGACGTTAGACCATTTATACTTGATAATGATGTGATTGCCAGATGACATGATGTGTTACTATTTGATGTAGACAGGTGCTATTGACTCATTTTTATTGAGTGTGCAAGGTTTTTGACCTTGAGGATGCAGAGGCATCGATGGAACCCCCTTGGACTCCAGACTGAGTCAGGGAGTGTGCTTTTGGGGTTGATGTGTTTACTATGATGTTTCATTTGATTTGATGATTTGATGTTGACATTTCTAACATGATTGTTGATGATGCAGGTTGACAATAGCTTGCCGACCAGACTCACATATGGAGTAAAGGGGCCACACATGATTTGCAGAGAGGTTGAGGGAGAGGGGTGGACAGCAGCCCTGCCACCGCCTACTAGCACTCCCGCCGTGGCTTGAACTTTAGGTTAATGATTACCTAGTTCGAGAGGATCCACGATGCCGTGAGGGCAGACTGCGACAGTCGCTCATGATGATTCTAAGGGGCGCGCAATAAGGCGGGGGCCTTATTCCTTAGAACCCTTAGTCTCCTACAAGTTCACCTGGCGGAGTGTTGACTCCAGGGGTTATAGATGTCTACCAATCAGTCCAGTTGGCGAGTGGCACCCTTGGAGCACGTGGTGCATCCTGAAGGGCACGTCGCAGAAAATAAACACAAGAAGCGAGTGGCACCCTTGGAGCACATGGTGCATCCTGAAGGGCACGTCACATAAAGGAAATGAACGAGGCGAGTGGCAGCCTTGGAGCACGTGGTGCATCCTGAAGGGCACGTCGCATTGATGTGGATGAAGGAAACAAACCTAATAGCCCTAAGACCTTAATGCTTTAAGAGATTCCTAAACAACTTCCCTAACCCAGTGATGCCCAGTTCATAATCTAGTACAAATCTAAAAGTTGTTAGGGTAAAATTTAGTCTAACCCTAAGAGCAGACCCTAGAATAAAAATAACAAATTAAACAAAAAAAAACTAAGACCATTATCCTCTCCTTACCCATGTCTACTTTATTAAACTATCCTCCATCGCCTTAATCTTCCAGTATCCATCTCCCTTTTTCATGTCCAGTTCACATTACTAAATCACCATCCCTCCCCTTAACTCCTCATTATTCTTTTTATGAAATACATTTACTTTTCCC
>ML793850.1:322252-334581 GCA_009831015.1 Picea engelmannii | reverse complement strand
CCCCCCCCCCCCACCGTTAAAAGAAGAATGGTCAGGAGGGTCCGGAATTCAATCTCCACCATGGATCTAGTTGCCGACATCTCAGCCATTCATATGTGCGCCTTTGTTATCCATGATTCTTGACCCCCGTCCTATCGTTAAAGGTAGAATGGTCTGGGGGGTCCAAAAAAACTTGTCAACCATAGATCTGAGCACCAGCACCTCAGCCGTTCTTCTGTGCGTCATCTTTAATCTGTGAGAACAAACTCATATTTTCTCCAAAAACTTAGGATAAGTGCTTCATGTGGGTTTGCCCAGGCTTTCCCTATTTTTTATCACCATGGGGGTCAGACATCCAACTTTTAAAACATCAAAGATATGATTCAACATCGATCATCATGCCTTGTTTTATTGGGATAAGGTAAACTAACCTATGCCCTAACCTACTTACCTATGAAATTTTGCCCAGATTAAACTATTTGACTAAGAAATTACTCTATTCTGGGGTTATTTGACTAAGATTAGGCAGTTTGGTCAAATTTATTCACTATCTAACCTAATTTGTTTGGCTAAGATTAAAAAATTTAACCAAGCTTATTCACTAATCCTATCAACATCAATTTAAAAGGACTTGGCCATGTTTAAACTGTATGAACGAAGTCATTGTTATTGCATGGGGCTCTATTCAATTTCTTTTATGCCCTCTTTTATTCTTTTTCTTTCTTTTCTTTTTCTTTTTTCTTTTTCTTTCTTTTCTTTTCTTTTTTCTCAAATTATTTGTAGAATGAAAAATTATTTGGCAACCAAAGCAAATAAAGGATAAAATTTTCAGTCACCAGTTGATCCTATAAATTATAGGGTTACAACAACGGCTCCACCTGGGGATGGTACTCTCCCTGTGAAGTGCCAAGAATCCTGTTTCCTGATGTTTTGAAAACTTAGTGCCTTCTTTGCGGGTTTCAACCATCCGATCAAAGTTGTTCACTTAAAAACTTGTAAGCAAAATGAAATGATTTGTATAATGGAAAGGTGTGACTGAAGGTCCCTACTGAGGAGGGGAATAGTGCTTCAACATTCTTCCATTCACAGGTCCTCCTGGCAGATTGGTCCCGTCACTGTTGTTGAGCATAAAAGCATTATTTACTCTAAATGTTTGAATCATGTAAGGTCCCTTCCATAGACTATCGAATTTTACATGCTTCCCCTTATCCTCATTTCAAGCATCCCACCTCAGAACTAGATCACCTAGCTCAAAGTCATATTCTTTAGTTCTTTTATCGAAGATCTTTTTAGAGCTCTCCTGGACAACCTGAGTTTTGTTGTATACTTCTTCCCTAGACTGTTACAAGTGGATCATCTGGTTTATCCTTCTTTGGGAGTCGTTCGGCTTGGCTTGCATATCTTGCAGCAGTTTCATGATGGGAACCTCTAAGGAGGTAGGAAAAACCACTTCAGTTCCATAGACCAATTGATATGGAGACATACCAATTGACCTCTTAGTGGTCAGTCTGTTAGCCCACAGTGCGAAAAACGGCTTGTTATGCCATGGCTTTTTGTTTTCTTACAACGTCTTCTTAATAATGTTCACCAGGGTTTTATTGAATGACTCAGCTAGCCCATTTCCCTGAGGGTAATAAGCTGTGGAGTGTCCCAAACCAATATGATACTAGTTGAAAAAATCTATGAGCTTCTTAGATCGGAAAGCAACTGCATTGTCAGTTATGATTTTTCTTGGACACCTAAAATGAGACAAGATATTATTTTCTAGAAATTTAATAATGACAAAATCAGTAGCTTCCTTGCTTGGTACAACTTCAATCCATTTTGTGAAATAGTCTGTTTCAGTAAGAATCCACCTCTGTTGGCCTGAAGAGGGAGGATGTATTTTTCCGATAAAGTCTAATCCCCATTGTTGGAAAGGAGCTTCAACATATATTGGTTTCAGGGGAAAAGGAAGGAGCTTCTTTTTTCCCTCGAACACTTGACATTTATGGAACAAAGTCACTTTCTGATGCACATCAGTAAATAGTGTAGGCCAATAGAAACCACCTATGAGGATTTTATTAGCTGTGGTCTTCCAGCTCAGGTGACCACCACAGTCTCCTGCATGAAAATCCTGCAATATTTTGTCAGCTTCATCCTTTAACAGACAATTCAACAAAATACCTCTAGGATCCTTCCAATAAATATTGCCTTCTAGAATGCAAAATTTTAATGCATTCAATTTCAAAAACCTAGATTTAGTTTTGGTTAGACCAGGCAGAGATTGTAACTTATGCAAAACAAATATCAGGTCTGCATACCATGGAGAGTTCAGAAATACCTCTTTCACGCTTGGAGTCACCTGCTCTCCCTTTTCATCTACTGCAGCTAAGAAATTAATATCAAGAGCGTGGAAATTAGACTCATCCATTAACTTTGCTAGACCTTGACCTTTAATCAGTTTAGTAGGCTTAATCTCTATGTCATACTCCAAAATAATAGTGATCCATTTCCCTCTTCTAGCATCTGGATTGTCCTGGGTTAAAATATCCTTTACTACAACATTCGGAACGTACGCAATGGTGTGGGAATGGAAAATATATACTCTAAAATCCTTTATGGATTTTACCAGGGAAAAATCTTGTTTCTCCATTATTTTATATTTCAAAGAAGCATCTCTTAAAGATTTACTGAAAAAGGCTATGGGTTGTTCATACCCTTCACTGTTTTTATGTAGTAATATTGTTGCAATGGTATGTTCAGAAGAGAAAGAGAAAAGGTAAAAATCTTTGGTGAAGTTGGGACTGATCAAAACTAGAGCCTGTGTGAGTGCATGTTTAACTTGTTCAAAAGACTACTTGGATTCAGTGTCCCATTTTATTTTTGTGTCCTTTTTTAACATGTTGGTGATGTTTCTGAGAAGCTCAGCCAGGTTAGGTATGAATATTCTTAGGAAGTTTATTTTGCCAATGAAAGATTGTAGCTCTTTGATATTCCTTGGGTGTTCCAGTTTCTGAATGGCTTCTATTATGATGGGATCTATCTTAAGTCCATCCTTAGAGATTATGTGTCCCAACATTTTACCTTCCTCTAATCCAAAAAGGATTTTCTTAGGATTTAGAGAAATCCCAAATTTTCTGCATTTCTCAAACACTCGTCTGAGATGTCGTAAGTTCTCTTCATCGGACTGGGAATAAACAGTTACGTCATCCAGATAAATGACAATAAATCTGCCAAGTTCTTCCACAAAAGTGATGTCCATCGCTCTTTGGAAAGTGGCCCCAACATTCATCAAACTGAAAGGCATTTTCAAGTACATGAAGGTACCCCAAGGTGTTGTGAAAGTTGTTTTCTCTTGGTCATCTGGGTGAACGAGAACCTGGTTATAGCCTGAGAAACCATCTAGTAAGGAGATTTGGATGGATCCAACTAACTTTTGTAATATGTGGTCCATTTTTGGCAGTGGGTAGTTTTCCTTTAGGGAAACCTTGTTTAGGTTTCGGAAGTCAATGCAAAGCCTGATTTCCCCAATTTTCTTTTGAGTTGGGACCAGATTTGAAACCCATTTGGAAAATCGTAAGGGAGCTATGATTTTAGCATCATACATATTTTTGATTTATTTTTCTATCAGGGGAAGTAACTTGGGATTGATTCTCCTAAGTTTATGTCTGAAATCTTTTTGACCTTCTTTTATCGGGATCCTATGTTGTATGATGCTTGTGTCATAAGATTTAAAGTCTTCATAACCCCAAGAAAACACGTCCACATATTCTTTGAAAAGTTCAATGTATTTGAGTTTCTGCGAAGGGAGTAAAGATTTGGAAAGTTTTACCATCTTGGGTTTCTCTTATGTCCCTATGTTATAGTCTTCAACCTCTTTACCACTGGTTTCAATTTTAGGTTTTTTAGCTACATCATTAAAATCAAATAAGTCTTGTAATGGAACTAGACCCCTAGGTAAAACATCACTTTTTAAATGCAAATCATCAGAATCTATCTCATCTTCACCTGATTCTTCTAAATCTATTTTATTTACACTATTATTTCCAAAAACAGATTTATTTACATTTTCATCATCGTTTTCTAAGTCTATGTTTGTACACTCGAAATCATTTTTACATTGTAGAAAATATTCAATTTGGTCATCGTTCCCAAATACCTTCCAGTATCTGATGTTGTCTAGGAAATTCGGTCTGCACTTCACCTCCACCGTGTATGGACGAGTGGAACAAAAAGGTATCTTGCATGTAGTTGTTGACGTAGCTAAACCATCTGCTAAAATGTTCTTTCTCCTAGGCATCACCTGCAAATCAATTTATGTTGAACATTGAAGGGCATCCAAAACAACATTCTTATAATCTCTAAGCCTGGGATTTTTTGCTTCATACTCACCTTTAATTTGTTTGATAATTAATTCAGAATCTCCTCTTACCATGATTTGTTTGGCACCAACCTTCTTTAGTAGTTTCAGATCAAGCATCAAAGCTTAGTACTCGGCTATGTTGTTAGTGCATTGGAAATCCAGTTTGTAAGAATGGTTCTCCGAATACCTGGATTTGTGATTATGCAACCAAACTCTTGCTCCAGCTCCCTCTTTGCTTACAGCTCCATCGAAGTCCATGCTCCATAAATCCACTAGCAATTCTTCACTTATTACGATTTCCTTCCCTTTTGACTTAGTGATTTCTTGGCCTTCTTTCGGGTCAAATGTATCTTCTTCCACCTGAGTGATTTGTTCTTCTGTATTGCCATCATTGTATAGGATGAAAGAATCTAGATCGAAGTGTGAAGAGTATAGAGGATAGTTCTGTGGATTTTCTTGGCTATTGACCATATATTTCATTAGCATCTCTCTGTACAGTTTTCTCTGTTGTCCGAATACTGGGATGGTGGCGTATGACATATCCAACTGAAACGTGCCCTTCAACTTGCCCCCCCAAGACCTGGACAACAACATACCATATTTCGGGGGAATGTCCACGACTACAACATCCATAACCATGCTTTTTGCTAGAATCTAAACGAGAGTGATGCATAAGTCTTTGATTAACCCGATACATCTGACTTTGCTGGAGTCAAAAGAGTGAAAATCCTTGTAGGGCCTGGTGACCTCGAGTCCCAGTTTTTCCATCACTGCTTTAGGCATCAGGTTGTGGGAAGCACCAAATATAACATAGCATTGTGCAAAATCAGGTCGTGTATATTAATGCCGATGTAAAAAGGAGCAACAACACCAGTGTTAGTCTGACCATCAACTTCAGGGCCAAACAAAAGTTCAGGTTGATCAACGGTAAGATTTATCATGTTCGAATGATTCACGGATCTGATGGTTAAGGCCTTCATGCCTATATCAGGCTCAATGCTCAACGCTTTGATCACCTGTGATCGGTAAGAATTCTTACTCATCAAATCGAAAAGGGGAACATAAATCTTCACTTTGGCTAATTCCCCTTTAAGGCTGAAAGGAGTATGTGCTCTGCTTTGGCTCAGCAATTCCGGTCTGTCCACCATAGTTTTCTGGGAAAAAGTACTTGGTCGATTGGTTGATGAAACCTCAGTTTGCGTTGATATTTGTAAAATGGTATGGTTTCTTTTTACTAGAGTTTCAACATTACCTTTCTTAGGGATCTTCTTGGTAGAAGGCTTAGAGGTTTTCTTGGTTTCGACTGTTTTCTTCGTTTCGGTTACCTTTTTTGGGGAATTTTCATCTGTCTTTTTTCTTCGCAGATTGTACTACCTGTGTACCTCCAAAATGGCATTTTAAAATGCCTGTTGATCTGTCTCCTCTGCTTCATCACTTAACTTTGCTTGAGAAAGAAGGGAAAGTTCTTGCTCTTCCTGAGTAAGGAAGATGGCTTCATTGTCATGAATGCCCATGAGGTTTATATGCACGTCATCTAATTCTTCAATTGTCTCTTCACCTTCATCAACATAATTTTCCTGTAGGGTTGGTCTGATCTGTTGATCATGACCCCTCTATTCTCTTTGATCCCTATGATCTCTCTACTTGATTTGGGGGGGATTTCTTCTGAAGTTAGGATTCCAAATTTGTAGAGCTGGTGGGTTTTCTCTAGGAGGATTTCTTTCGGCTATAATGAGTCTCTCCATCATCCTTTCCATTGCTCTAGCTAAGGAATCCGATTTGGCATCATAACAGGATGTGGAAGGTTCCTCTTTAATCATGACTCTCCTCTCCATCCTCTGCCCTGCCCTTCTAGCTAACAGGTTGGCCTCCACACTTATTGCACTTTTCTGCATGTCCTCCAGAGTGGTAGAGTTTCTTTCCCTTAATTGATACGACATATCAACTTCGAAACCGTCAGGGAATTTTATCAATGCCAAACCTTGTGGAGGTTTAATATCGAATGGAATTGCATTGTACAGATTGTTGAAGTGGGTGCAGTAGCCCTGTATTGTATCTCCTTGATTCCTTCTGATGTTTTCGAATATTGACAAGATCTGGAGAGGATTTTTCTTTACCTCCCATCTGTCCAGAAAACTTCTTTGAAATGCTGCAAGGTCGACCACTGATGCAGCACGTAAGCCTTTGTACCATTTCTTAACGTCCCCAGTCAGACTTTGTGCAAATAGTCTCATTTGAACGTCATCTTCATCCACTTACTGCAAGTCAAAATAGTCATTCATTTTATCAACGTGTTGTTGTGCATTCAAGGGCCCAGTACCATCGAACTATGGAAGTCTTGTTTGATAGTCCTGGGGCATAGCATGTAAAGGTGCGGCCAACACCAAGGGAGCATATTTGGCCACCATGATAGGTGGAGGAGGCGGGACAACAACTTGGATGATAGGTGGATCAATGACAAAATATGAGGAGGATGAAGGAATAGTAGGCACAGAGTGAGAAAGTTGAGGTTTTACGAAGGCTGCAGGGATAGATATGGAAGAAAGTTCGACTGACAGTTGTAAGTGGGCTTGGTGTACAACTTGATCAAGATTTGCTACCAAAATTTCTAGCTTGTCGGATTCTCCAAGGAATCATTTATCAGGGTCCACCCTGGGAGATAGCAATTCAAGGGTCCAGGGTTGCAAGATGGTTGGATATAAAATGGTTTCATTCACAAAGCTATCAGATTTCGTTCAAAACAGGCTTTGTTCAAAAATGGTGTCAAAGTCGAGATCCTGAAGGGAAACAAGTTCCTCTGGAAGAGAAGGGGACCTGTGAAGGGGACTATGACTCCCTGAACCTTCTGCAATGGTCTTCTTTCTGATTAAATGCTCTGGATTATCAGTTGCTACTGCAGGTTCTGGGTCTGGGTGGGATCGAGTATAAGCTCTTTTAGGAGCCAGATTTTTTAATTTTATATATTTTTATTTTTATAAATCCTAGATTACTATGTACAAGCTTTTAACAACCTCTGAACATTATTTCTTTCTCAGATTTATAATTAGTTTAGAAACAATGTTTTCTTCGAGGGAAATGAAATTGAGGGGTTAAAAGTTTGTTCAGTTCCCCAGTATGGTCGCCACTATGTTAATGCTCTGTAAATTCCCATAGGTTGTCAGAGTAGAAGAAATTTACCAGAGGTAACTTTATCCAACCGCTTCGAAACTGGAATCTATCCCTACCAGCTTCAGAGAGGGATCTCTCTGTATGATTTAGATATGTTTTAACTTTGAGATATTAGGCTAGTTAAATAAAATAAGATTGAATGGTTTGTTTTAGTTTTTGTTAAGTTGGATGAAAAGGTTTTTATGCCTCCATTGGGCTATGGGGTCTATATTATAAAGATAGAGATCTAAACAAAAATTAAAAGATTCTTTTCACAGGGAAAGATAATGCATTCATTGGATTCTTTAGCACTAAAGTGATGGATAGCAAAAAAGATGAGAATATCTATTAAAGTAAAGAAGCATTTAAAAATTTCTTCATTGTAATATCAGAAAGATCAACATTAATATCTTTCAAAGTCGGAAACAGAGTATACAAAGATAAATCCTGCAACATGCGCTACTTTTAAAAGATTAGATTAGAAAACAATATGGAAACTAAGCGAGAGAAACATTTAACACAGAAAAGTAAACATCACCAATGAATAACACTCGAGAATACTGTGAAACATCCCTTTGTATTACTAGAAGATCTCCTGATAAACAATTACAGTCTTTATGGATTACAGTGCATAAAGACCAACACTCGATACTTCAAAGTTTGAAGTATTTATAATCAAAAATTACATATGATCCTATCATTAAGGATCAGCACGTGGCAGTTCTAAATCTAGCTAACTAACTCAACAAGATACAAAAATTTAGGAACTGTATGATGATGTGTTGAAATCTTCATGCTGATTTCTGGGGTAAACCGTTGGTGACTCCTCTGCATGACTTCATCCGATTGGATTGTTGACTGGGCTTGGATACCTCAGCTCTTACTCGATCAGATTGCATAGCTCTTCCCATCGAAGGTGACTGGGAATGATGACTTTGAGTAGTCTTCAGTATATTTCATCCATCTCTGTATACTTGGCAAAAGTTGGCTTGATGATGAAAATATACTGGATCTCATGCTATATGTTGATGTCTGACTGCAAAGCTTCTGATAACGCCTTTCCCGTTATACTTCCCTGTATTCCCGAGAATTTCGAGCTGTCTTTGGCCACTTTGGCTAGCTTCTTTTTATAATCAGAGAGTGTCATTAACTTGTCATTTATGACCCTTAAGCCAGGGAGGCCTTTCTTCTGCAGAGCTTCAATTTTGCTAAAAAATCTTTGCACTCCTGTGTCCATAATCTGGACCTTTTCCTCCAGCTGTAGCATTAGTCCTATTTTGGTCAGAACCCTCTTGACCTTGAGGATGGTTTCCGTCCTATCTTCAATCTTCAACTCCTCTAACTCTTCTCTGGTTTTTGAATTCAAAAATTTAATGATTTCAGTGGCTTCTGTGGGCATCTCTCCCAATTCTCCTCTTATTCTCTCAATAGCTTGCTTGCTTCTTTTCACGAGTTCATTTTGCTCAAACATGATTTGTACCATAGGCCATATTTCATTTATGGATTTGGAGATATCTATCTAGACACTCTCCTTGGCCTCAACAAGTGTTTTGCCTACCACTGGTTTCTTTTGAAGCTGTTGCAATTCCTGTTTGAGCTTGTCTGATGTTTTTTTCTTCATGGAGTAACTGGTTTGGTAAGAATACTTGAGTTCCTGAAGGTTCTCAACCTCCTTTTTAAGTCTACCAATCTCTGTCTCTTGCAAGTTCATCTCCTCCATGAATTTTTCTAGTTCTACTGTCTTCTCCAGAACTATTAGTGGAGTTGTTGAGGGAATTTCTATTGAGGGGATTCCCACTGCAAATGTTGTTCTTACCCCTGTGAGTGGAACTACGCTCAATGGAATGACTTCCGTAGGCTTTTATTGTTCCTTCTCTTTCACTAACCTTTCCAGTTCTGCTGCCATCTCTTTCAACTGTGCATTCTGCTCCATGATCAACTTAAGAATATCATCCTTTTCTCCTTCTATCTCAGTTATCTCCTTTGCCTGTGCATCTTTCGTTGTTGGCAGTTTCAACTATTTCCTCAGAGATGCTATATCAACATTTTTCTTTTTTAACATCTCCTCGGCTGCTTTCACATTCAAGGGGTCATACCCGATCTTGAGGACCAATTATTCCAATGTCTTAATTCTGTTATCCTTTGCAAAGGATGATATATTTTCTAATTTCAGTTGTGTCTGAACATTGCTCAGAGATACCTGTAATTTAGCAGCTGCAGTAGAATAATTTTCCAACGTGGAGAAAACCATTTCTCCAGTTTTTCTGTGCAGATCCATCTGATCAGCGGGATGCACATCTTTAGTATGAAACTCAAATGTTTCTCTTTTGTAATCAGTGATGGCTTTCGGGTCTGGCACATGTTCCTGCAAAAAAGACATGTGCATTCTACCCTTCTCTGTATCGAATGCAGATAATAGTTTGTGTTGTTTCGTTGATGTCTGTTTCCAAAACTGAGCATAAGTACTATTGGTCAACGTCTGATTTTTCTTTTTGATCAGGTCATACTTCTAAAAAACACTCAACTTTGGTCCTACTTTACTTGGTTGATCAACTAGTAGAGTATATGTAGGCTTCTTGGACGAAACTGTAGACATTATCTATTGGCTACTTGTGCTAAGAAGTGACCGATCATCTTTCATTGTTGTAGTGGATTGGATTTCCTTTTCACTAGCCGTGTCAGATGTATGACTGGCTATTGGCCTTTTGGTGTGTAATTGGAAATCTTCAGTCGAGACTTCGGTGATGGAAGGTGAAGTATCCTTCCTGTATATTTTCTCTTTGGGAACCTGTGGTGTAGTTGTCTGTAATATGGTGACCGAAGGGTCCTGCTGTTCTATCTCTACCAGAGTGTTTGACTCCCATTCTGTTTGATTTGCAAACTTCTCTATCTCAGGCTTGGGTGTATGAACATATGGAACATTTTTATTTTTAATCCTCATCTCAAAAATTATCCCGCACAGATCATAGTGCCATATGAAACTAACATGAAACTTCATTTCTTTCAACAGTCTGTCTGCTTCCTCCCTGACACCTCGGTTATTGCAGATGAAAGACCCTATTTTCCCTTTAATTCTAAGTTGTTGTTTCTTTTTCAGAGACACAAAATGTATGTCATCGGAGTTAATCATTTTCCTTATGTACTCTAGGGAAAATATCCTCACGGGCAGATACTTGGGTAGTTTGTATGGAGCTAACTCACATCCATATACTTTGATCTCGGTGTGGTTTTGGTAAAGATACCAGTCTCCATTTTTTGCAAGGTCTGAGAATTGTAAGATCCTCTGAATCTCCTCATTTATTATTGGTTCAGGTCTGCCACTGAGCGTTCTTACCACTGGGTGGTAAAACTGCTTGATAAACTATTTGAAACTGAACTCTGCGGAATTTTGTTTGAGTAGTGGAGTCCAAGCTGTTACCGCCTGTGGCCTCCCGTCTTTGTCCATTTTCTGCATTGAAAAGGAGAACCTTTCCTCTTGAAAGAAAGTGAACATGTAGGCCAATATTGAGGAATACTGGAACATGCCCTCTGTGGCGAAATTTGAAAACTGCTCATGAATACTGTCCGCCAGGAAAGTGTTGTAGTCGAACTGAGTGGTAGGTTTTTCTTCTGTGGAGAAAATGGACAGAAAACCCAATATGGGTTCATCCACCCATTGGTCTAAAAAATAACTGAGCAGAGCACAGAGCGATGAAATGACTTGGTTTCCCTTCTCTGAGAACAGGGAGGAACGATACAAGGGATTTGTCTTGGGGAGCTGAGCAGCCTGTGGGAGGAAAAGCTCGAAAATCTGGGCTCTCTAAGGGAAAGATAGTTTTTGGTACAACTCCGTTATGACTTCAAGATTAAAAGGGGAGGCAGATTCAGTTCTGGGTATCTGCATCATCGGATCAATGGCCTCTTGTGTGATGAAGAACAAAGTTTCTCCTGATGAAGATACTATGGATCTCTGGTCGGGGAAGTAATGAGCTTGGCATTTGAGGGAAAATTCAGGGAAATGATGAACCTGGGGGAAAAGATACAGAGGAAGGTTGGACTCCCAGAGCCCAATTTCATCACTCTGATCTAAGAAAGTGTCTTTGAGCCATGACTGCAAATACGCAAAGTCAAATTCACACCTGGTGTCTGCGATTAAATGATCTTTGTCGGGCAAATGGATCCTATCGAGATCAACAGGAGGTGGGAGGAAAGGATTTTCCCCGACTTCTGCTTTCTTGGATTTTGGCGCCATCACTATGAAAATACCTACAATTCAAACAAAACGTTAGTGGGGATGACTGTGGTTTTGGACGGCTGACTGGAACGGAGATAATATAGGGATAAACTCTCTGGTGCGAGGACAAAGTAAGCAATGGGAGAATGAAGGAAAAGAGTAGTTTTGAGCAAACGGATACCCGTTGGGCATGGGGGATAGATTAGCAGGCTAACGGATAAGTTAGCCTGTAACAAATGGCCAATGGGTCTTTTGGAGCGTGAGATGGCAGGTAACAATGAATGACAAATATGACTGGGTGACGTAGAGGGTGTTGATTGGGAACTGACCATGGCGAAGGGACTTGTATCGGGTGAACAGGGGGAATGGACTGACAGAGTAATGAGAAGTGACCCTTAGGGGAAAATAATGGAAAATGATGTCATGAGGAGATGTGGGGTATGTCAGAAAATGGTAAGTGGTACGTGGCAGGAGTCTGGAACAATTGATTCCTGCCACGTTAGAAAAGGGGACCCACCAGAAAAAACATCCCATTCCGAACCCCCCCCCATCGTTAAAAATAGACCAGTCAGGGGGGTCCAAAAAATACCATCAGTTGTCCATCGGCGCACCTGCCGCTGGACCGTAGATCTGTGCGCAATGTTT
>ML793850.1:310355-322121 GCA_009831015.1 Picea engelmannii | reverse complement strand
CATCCAACTTTTAAAACATCAAAGATATGATTCAACATCGATCATCATGCCTTGTTTTATTGGGATAAGGTAAACTAACCTATGCCCTAACCTACTTACCTATTACATTTAGCCCAGATTAAACTATTGGACTAAGAAATTACTCTATCCTGGGGTTATTTGACCAAGATTAGGCAGTTTGGTCAAATTTATTCACTAGCTAACATAATTTGCTTGGCTAAGATTAAATAGGTTAGCCAAGCTTATTCACTAATCCTATCAACATCAATTTAAAAGGACTTGGCCATGTTTAAACTATATGAACCAAGTCATTGTTATTGCATGGGGCTCTATTCAATTTCTTTTATGCCCTGTTTTATTCTTTTTCTTTCTTTTCTTTTTCTTTTTTCTTTTTCTTTCTTTTCTTTTCTTTTTTCTCAAATTATTTGCAGAATGAAAAATTATTTGGCAACCAAAGCAAATAAAGGATAAAATTTTCTGTCACGAGTTGATCCTATAAATTATAGGGTTACAACAGGCTCGCATGCAAAGACCTGACTCACGATCTCACGAAGCGCCTTTTATTTAGGTGTGTGGTCATAGCCAGTGGTCACATAGAAGAGGGGTTTAGATAGAGAAGAACTAGTGTCTTTCAGGCGCGAAAATTTAACAACGCTCAGGGGAGGGACCGCGGATCTCATACGATCTGAGATTTTGGTGAAAGGACCTGTGTAATTGATTTTGGGGTCTATAAGAGACCCGAAGAGTCAATTCGACTCAGTGTATTGATTGATCCTTGACCGGGATGTCATCAGTCCCGAAGAGAGAAGGGGGGGTCTGCATCACATTACAACAATAATAGTCATTATGAGCTTAACATGTCATTTATGGGAATTGAACCTGGGTGGGGAGATTAACAACCAATCCTCCCAACCACTCAGGCTAGACCCAATTGATAAGTAAAATACTCATACTTGATGTTTCAATGCAAGAAAAACTTAGAGTATGATATAAATCTAACCATACCTGAAAATTTAATCAAATTTGAGTTAAATTTATGCTTAAGAATAAAATCTAAGTGTTAAATATTGGTTACAAATTATTACAAATGGACATATTTAATTCACCTTTGTCCATGCTGATTTTCAAAATAGATTTGAAACACAAAATTGAAGTTATTATAAATGCAAAATTTGTATTCATCTTTATTTCATTTTTAAAATAAGTTTGAATTAAATTTTTTATATATTAGTATAGTTATCATAACTCAACCTATGTGAAGAGATCAAAGTTAAAATATTCATAGAGTATTTAAGGAAAGATTTTCATTTATGGGGATTTGGTCCTTGTCCCCTTTATACATTGAAAATTAAGGTTAATTTATTTTGGCTTGTGTCATGGGTGGTTAGAGGAAAACTTTAGATGATCACCATTATGTAAATGTATATGTTTTAGATGAATTTGTTTGTTTGAAAATTACTAAGCACCATTTGATCATTCTGTATTTTTTTTCTTTTCTTATAGTCCTGCATAGCAGTTTTACCATGTTTTCATATCAATCATATTATCAATCATATGAGACAGGAAGTTCAAATCAAAGAATATTCAAACCTTTAATTCTAGATATTGCAATAAAATTTATACCTATTCATAGTTGTTGTATCGACATATCCATGTGACTACACAAAACACTCACTCTAATGAATGCACTAAAATCAATTTGACCTATTGTACAAACAAATCAATTCATTTTAATAAGAGAAACATAGAAAACTTGTCCATAAAACTTTTACTTTATAAATATTGAATTCTATGCAATTAATGAAATTAATGCAAAAAACATGGAGGCACTAAAATAAATGCAACCAACACTAAAATCAATGCAAAAACCAATTTAATCCAGTGTACAAACACTAAAATCAATATTGATATTTGTTGTATAAATAATGAAATCAATGTACTATTTATTTTATTCATTGTATGTATCCTATTTATTTTATTTTAGATTTATGTTTTATCAGTTTTTAATTGAATGCACTATATCATCACTAAAATTATGCATTAATCAAGAAGAATAACATAAAGGCAACATGGGTGGTCATAGGAATCTTCATCGAAGGATTAACGACCCAAGATTCTTCCATTTCTGCAAGGATGATATGTAGATAAATGTAAACAACCTATGAGATAAATGCATCACCCTCACTCTCCTTGATTTTAAAGGTAATATTACCCTTAAACCTTAAGCTAACTTTCAAAGGATTTACCAAAATTGTAGTAATTTTATCACATTAATCATATTAATGTATAAACTCATTTCTTGGATAAAACTCTTTGACCTCAACCATGGTATCAAATCAAATTTCTCTACATGTATTTGCATTTTTAGTTCTAGTTTATTGCATAACTAGTGTACCTTGAGGAGTATTGGCAATACTAGACCTTGTAGCTATCAAATTCCATCTCATTGATCTGTAAACTTTCCTGAATATTCCACTGGAATAGTTCAGCATAATAATTCTAATAAATAAAACTGAAATATACATTATGAAGGTTAATTTCCTTTAAATTCCATAGTATTTAGTTATTGATTTTCTTCTTATGCATTAAAATAGATAAAATGTGGAAAATAGAGAATATTAAAGTAAAATCACACATGATCCACAATATAACACAAATATTTTATTTGGGAAACCCTTGCGGGAGAAAACCTAGCTAGAACGTGAGGTTGTTCTACTTGCTTTTCTTTGGTATGGAAATAATGCAAGTACAAAGGAGAAGCCACTCTTTATGGAGTTCCCTGTGACATGTGGCATGTTAGGATGCTATAGAACATTAACCCACTCTATTATGCTCTCTAATTTCCCACTCTCAGTTTATCTTCTCTATTATGGAACAAAATACAACAATATAGATTGGAACCCCTTCTCCTCCTAGTGGCTCGATATTTAACATAGCCCGATAGCCATCTAGGAATAGGTTTTTGACTTCATCAACCCTCAATTGTGATAGTTTTTTTAAAATTTAATAATCTTCTTGAAATTATATATGTGGCTATCCACATATGCATGATTAATGGGGGATGATGTGGCATCCTCTCATATCATGGTGCTCAACATGGTAGTTCAACTTGTGAGAGGCATAACCTTTACATATAATATTCGATTGACACATGGTCTGCACCATTGAAAAGGTAACAGAGTGTAGAACACTGTCAAGGGGGTGCACACAAGTGTCAGACACCACAATCCAAAAAATGTCATTTAATTAATCCAAATGGATAAGGAAGGTTTTAGACCCTAGTTTTCAAAACTGGGACCTACCACTAAAATGGCCCTGGAAGTTGATTCCTCAAATTTTTCCCACTTTGAAAGCTTCATTATAAATGAAAATAAATATAATGATCCATTATTTATCATAGCTCCAGATTTATAGAGGAATTGTGTACCCAAAATCTCTACTAAATGAGGTGAGGAAATTTTTCCTCTACCTTCTCCCTGGAGTACCACTTTGATTTTCCTCGAAGTTATCCTTTCTACCCAACCTGCCAAAGGTCATGTTTCCCTTGTCTTGCATTTATAGGTCACTTCCACATAAATATGTCCTCTATTATCCTGTATGGAAGGTAGTACTTTATCCTCCTCCTTATCCAACATAGAAGGATCATAGAGTTTGAGATTCTTTGGATTCACTACTGAGAAAATGCCCATGTATGGGGGTATATTAGTCTATAGGAATTATCTCCCACCTTTTCCAATATCTCGAAAGGACCATACCAGAAATCCTTAACCTTATTTCTATTACCTTGTAGCATTTCCTTATTATGTTTTAATCATACTATGTCTCCCACTATAAATGTTCTTTCTATTATGTGTCAGACATGTATAGCCTTGTACTTTTCCTGTGACTTCTTATGTGTCTCTTCTATTTGAAAATGGATCCTCCTGGTCTTCTCAACAAATTTTCCTACTGTTAATGCATCTCCTATGAGTGCCTTCCTTTATCCTTCGTGTTTTCCATATACAACATCTAAGGGTGAAGATGGAAAATACTAAAATAAGTTTCAAAAGGTGACTTACCAATAGAAGTGTGTAGTGCTCTGCTATAAAATTCTTGTATATAAATCATATTTTTATCCCAGGTCTTCAAATGATTATGATTGTAACCCCTCAAAAGATACACCAAATTCATTTTGATTACTTTCATCTACAAATCTATCTATGGATGAAATTTTGTATACCTCTTCAACTTAGTGTCCATATTCTCCCACAATCTAGTCCAAAACGCACTGAGAAATATGGTATCCCTGTCTGAGATGATTTTCCTTGGTATCCAAAAGTGCACTGAAATATATGCAGAAAAATTGTTTGTTTCTTATTGTCCATTGATGGTATTATTACAAGGCACAATAATGAACATTTTTTTGAACCTATCAACTACCAGAAATATATAGTCACATCCCTTCCTAGTTGTTTCTAAACCTCCCACAAAATACGTGGAAATAATTTCCCAAGGTCGAGTGGGTACAAATAAGGGATGGTATAGACCTTTCTTCATGTTACTAGACTTGTTGGTACAACAAAGTATACATCCTCTAAGATATGTTTCTACATATTCTTTCATTATAGGCCAATACACATATTTGTGCAAGTTGCAAATTGTATTCCAACACCAAAATGTCCTACAACCTTGGAGGTGTGACACTCTCTAATAAGCTGTAATCGTTCACCTTTAGGAACATAGAGCTTATCAATCTTCTAGAGTAAACCATTATAGAAATTATAGTCAACCTTTCCATCACCTTCTTCTGTAGGTATTTTTCTCTATAGTTGTAGAAACACCTCCCTGAAGTCCCGATATTCTCCGTATGCCTCTTTATATGCATCATGGGTAAAAGTATCCATGTGCATCAAAGTTCCCAAAGTTGCAATATTGGATGTGGGTGGTCATGAAGGCATGTATTCCAACTTACTTGTGCTAGAATTCTTATACTTTATAACCATATGAAATTGTTGTAGAAACCCCATCCACTTGTAATTCTTGGATTGTTGTAGCTTACTATAGGCCTGCAAATAGTGTAGTGGATGGTGATCTGTGTGAATGGTGGTCTCCTTTTCCATCGATAAGTGCTTCCAATTTTTGGCATCTTGTACCAAGGCATATACCTCCTTGTCACATGTAGGGTACTTGAGCACTATCCCATGAAATACAAAAGAATGATAGCATATGTGCCTTCCTCCCTATATCAATACTTCTCCAATGGCGTACCCACTTGCATCTGTCGCCACATCGAAGAGATTCTACAATTTTTGTAGCGCAATCAATGGTGCTTCATTTCTCCTTTTTTTTCAACTCATCAAAATCCTTTTAATGATTCTTCACCCGCAAGAAACTCTTACCACTATCCATTATGGCATGGATTGGTGTAGCTATTGCTGAAAATGAAGCTATGAACTTTTGCAAATACTGTGTTTCCCCAAAAAAAATCCTAACTTCAATGAGATTTGTAGGAACTAGCCATTTCATGATTGTCTCCATCTTCGTAGGATATATATTGAGCTCCCTTCCATCGTTCACATACCCCCAATACACCAAATACTATTGAGCAAACTCACATTTCTTGAGATTTTCCAGCAGTTGGTGCTTCTTGAAAGTCTCTAACACCTGCATAAGATGTGATATGTGCTCCTCCTAGTTAGAACTATAAACTAGTATATCATTCAAATAGACAATAAAAAATGACTTTTGATAAGGATGTAAAACACCATTCATTAGTCTCATAAATCTAGTTAGTTTATTGCAAAAACTGAATGGCATAACCAACCATTCATACAAACCTTTACTTGTATTGAAGAAAATATTCCATGTATCTTCTCATTTCACTCACGCCTAGTGATATCCTGATTTCAAATCTAGCTTAGTGAAGTACTTGGCATGTTTTAGTTGATCCAACAGATCCCTATAATTGATACACATTCTCTAAGTCCCATGCTTCTTGAAAATGATTATGATGGGTGACTCACAAGGTTATGTACTTAGTTGAATAACACCCTACACTGCAATTGTTGCAACTACTTCTTCCCTTTATTCATGATGCAAACCCCCACCACTGTTAGGGGTTCACGCGACCCCTCGATCTAAGGATCATTGATAGTAGGGAGCTGAATCAACTATCGAGCTCCTACTAAACCCTTGAAATGATATACCACATGAATTTACTCTTCACCCTACATGAAAATTCATGTTCGTGAGGGTCTCATTACTCCAGCGGGGAAATTCACGTGACCACGAGAAAAATTAGTGGGATAAACCTTTGAATGGAAGGAACTCCAGTACTTCAAAGCTCTAGGATTTGGGAGTTTCAACAAAAACAACCCACTATCTTCCCTAACGTCAAATACATGAACAATCAAACAACAAAAGAGATCAACGACTCACACTATGCGTCGAGATCTACGACTCACGGATATTTTGGGACTCTGGGCTTCAGGGATTTTACCTACTCTATCATACAATGTGTCTATATGTGAAAACACTGAACTAGTAGATCAGATGAATAAGACTTACCTTAGATCGAAGGTCTGTGTTTACTATGCGCTCCAAGCTTCAGATATTTTCAAAACACAACACTCCAAATCCTTGGGAGTGTCGAACTAGCGAAGGACTGGATCCACTATCCACGTGTCCCTCTCAGCGAATGGTCAAAATCTACTTCGTCTTTCGGGCCTTCGAGAGTTATCAAACATTAATACTTTACGCCTCCATTATCCCAGACTATCAGTCTTTTGAATAACTGGAAATATTTTGACACATGGCACTACCACCAATGGTCAGGATCTGCTCTGGGTTTCTGAGTGTTGTGTTGGTTTCATCACTTGGGTGAGCAAAACAACAACACTTTCATGTCTAGATGATCCTGCTAGACAAGACAAAATTTTTGTGAGTGGGTTAAACAATCCAAACACATATGTAAACAAATAAATAAACTAAAAAAGCTAAGAAAAAAATGTTAGAGAGCATGGGAAACTTAGAACCATGAAAATCTAATAATGACCAACATAATGCTACCAATGGATCAATAGATTAGAAGGAAAAACATCATAGAGAAAGTTTAAGGACTTATGAGTCCCCTTTTCCTCCTTGGGAGGGATCTTGAGTTGCCTAATTGATAATACTTCACTCTCTACAATGGAAGAAATGGCAAATGGTGAATAAAATCAATGCCTATTCCCAAAAGAAGTGAGTTGAATGGCCTATTACAATGGTGCTTGAAGGATTCCAAGAGAAAAAATGATCCAGAGGGAAGAGTTCTTGTAGCATAACAATAGTATGAAGATCTTGGTTTCGTAGTGCACCCATGGCTCTTATTTATAACATTCATACATGGAAAAATGTAATTGGTTCATAGTGTAAACAAGGGGCCTTTTAGGGCACCCTATAGACCTTTACCATCCTCCAAGTTGGATTTTGATTAGATATGAGTGTCAAATAATGTTCGGGGTTGGTCTATAAGTGGTTGAGGAGCCGACAAGATCCATAAATGCATCATTCCGAGGAGTGCGTGGATTTTATCATACATAGTTGTGGATTTTGCACATAGTGCACATTGAGGCCTGTGTTGGCATGCACACTCTACGCATTGTGCGTGATGTCCCTTTGGTGATGTTGCACACTTCAATTTTTGACCCAATTGTATAGTTTTTTTCCTTTTTGATGCATTTTTGTGTTGTATGTGGACTATTTTTTGTTGGAATTGATGTGTTTCTTTGACCGTTTGCATGCAGTGTTGCACTTGATTTTTCAGTGATAACAGATGCCTCCTGATGTGTGATTTTAGGAGAATACATATAGCCAAAACACATCAATGTTTCTTTTGCTGAGAGTTCCATTGTAATGAAGAGTGAAGAGAGTAACTGCAAGAGTGATCTACTAGAGGGAGAGGGAAAACTGTGGGTCCCAAACATTTCTCTAGGGAGAAAAGATAAAATATGTGTAAAAATAAGGTGGGCATGCCCCATGCTCGTGTCATGAAACCAAAATGTGAGACTATAACTGAAGACATATGTCGATGTAGATAACTGTAGCACCCTCGGTGGCAGTAGGTAACGACAAATGACAGTTCTGAATGGTGAACATACTCTGAAGTGAGGCAAGGACGAATGTAGGAATTGTCGATGACTCATAGGCATTGATGGCCTAACGAATTTAGAGGTATTTGGTTGGAATGAAAAAACTGCAATAGTTGCATAGTAAGACCCACCATAACATGGGAGTTTTATGAAGTCGAATGTTGTGGGGGTCAACGACATCAAAAAGCAATGATGATTCTCTCTGTTTCGTCTGAGACTCATTATAAAGGTAATGAGAGTCAAGATATTGTCATCCTTCTGGAAACTATGTTGATGTTGAAAGAAAGGGAGGCGTCACATCAAGAACCAAAGGGCTTCCTGAAATCCATTGAGTGAAAGGTGATATCAGGTACTGACGGGTAACATGAATGAATTAAAAGTGTTGTGAGGCTCAAGACTACCCTTGGTTGGGGATTTTGAAGGGTGACTGGAAGCAACCATCAAACTAAGTATAGTGTCAGGGGGATGAATAGATATGGGGTTAAACTATGCTAGAGGCTAAAAAGGTGGAAAAACTCAGAGATCATGGGTACATGTACTTAGGATACTCCGGGTTTGTGAATAATGTCAGAATGAAAAAAGAGTGGATTCCCCAACCAAGAACGACATGGGTTGCATTGACAAAAAAAGAAGGCCATTAAAAGATGACGGCAAAATGGATATGTATATGTTGGAAACTAAGGCTTTATACAATTACAAGATAAATAAAGAATAAATTGGGTTGACTATATAGATACAGAAAAGGGTTCCCTAGTGAAATATGGCTTGGCCTATGAGGGAGCAATTTTGTGAAAGAGAACTAGTGGACAGTGGGGTCCCCATGGGTGGGTTTTTGTATGAGGTAAATGAATGGAGGATAATCTGTAGATGGGAAAACTAATGGTGGATGAAATGGAGGGCTAATGAAACTGTGGAGATGCAATCAAATAGAACCGTGATGATATGACCTGGGAGTCCATTGGGAAATTTAACAATATGATGAGAAGAAGTATGGGGTTCATTCTCGAAAGTTCATAAGACTATCGGGACTCCCATCCCTAGGAGGTGAAATTAGCATGAGTTTCAAGTTGGTAGGGGGAACTATGAATGGGACAACTCATGTGGGGGAGAGTGCTACTGGGTGACAGTACCCAAATGCAGTAGAGGTAAAGGTACTGTAGAGCCAAGTGTAAGGACCCTAAAGGTAGATGTTAGAAGGTATGACTGGGAGATGCAATTGATTTATAGACGAAATAATTACATTCTAGTGTCGAAAATATACCTGAAGGGGATGTAAGATTGCCAAACAAGTACCTGCACACATGAAAACCAAATACCCGACGTGAACAATATCTGATGATAAATAACATATAACAACTATTTGATAAAATTGAACATGAGCATGCGTACCTGAACGTGATGTGAGAAAAATGCCCCTCTGGGGCCAAGTGTAGATGATGAACTAAGAAATGTGAATGTGTAGATGAAGGGACCAAGATCCTGTAGTTGAGAACGGATCAGAAAACATAGGCTCTGAGCTCATGTAACAGAGTGTGGAAGTTGGGAAAAAATGGGCTATAGATGGTTGTTGGGCCCACAATGCCACCTCATTTGTACCTATCAGTGTAGCTGAATTGATGAGGTTTCTCTGAGGATATTTGGAGATTACAGGAGCACGAGGTGATCGATCCTAGAGTGGGGAGAGACAGGTTAGTGGTCCTATCCTCCTGCATTGTGTGAAATTCTTAATTTGTAGGTAGGGACTGTACAGAGGGTCGTATAGTCCATTTTTTTGGGTATGGGCCCACCAATGCACGAGAAAAGGAATAATACCTACGCATATGTGTGCGGGTATAATTCCTCTTCCAACACACAATGTGTGGCTGTGTCTGACATAGTCATGCATGGGTGCACATGGGATGGGTAGGCATGAGCACATGAGATGTGCGCCTGTCTGATAGACAAACGTGCACTCATGCATGGTTATTTCTTTGAAAATAGTGCATTAGTGCACATTTGTGCAAAGAACATGCACACACATGTGTGCACCTATCTGGGTGAAAGTTGCGCACTAGAGGCAAGGCTAAGGGGTTGAAATTTTTGAATTTTTGATGATTGTTTCTAGATGATGAGGTTGATCAAGTGTTTCTCTGTGGATACAGGTGATCAACAGACTCTCATAGAATGATGCCAGTGCATTATAGAGAGTGTGACTGGGACCATCTATGGGAGGTAGTGACAGTGAAACCGGGGGTTCAAAGATACTTGGAAGCCTGCGAATCGCTCAAGTTCTTCAACTGCCCTTTGATACTATCACATGAATTATTGATTCAGTATCTTATTGGGATATGGAGCATTGATCTGCAATGCTTTGTAGTTTGAGGTCAACAACTGGCATTCCCAGCCACTGAGGATGTATATTTCTTGATGGGGCTCCCATTCGTGGGATGGCTCTTCCTATCGATCCCTAGCTATCAGTGGACAAGCGAGTAGGTGACCTGGTGGCTCTCCAGTGCACTTGGTTGAACCCTATGTCAGGTTCAGTCATCTAGATTGAGGTGATAGATGAACTCTTGATAGAGTGCATTGTCGCTATGGTGGTGAGGATCTACGAATCCTTTTGGAATGAACGAATCACTGGAGGTCAGTTGAAGATACTGGAGCGGGTCCTGGCTGGGGACCATTTTATATGGGGTGTGCTTCTTCACACCAAGATGATGGGACATGTGCACCAATGTCGGTGAGACAATTTCGGTGACTTTACATTTGGGTCCATTCTGGTGGCCAAGTTTCTTGACAAGGTGCCTTTTTTGTTCTCGAGGATTTTGTTCGAGCCACAGGGCAACAAGAGTCACATATAATGCGGTGGGATCATGTGTTGGCCCGACATGGAGGGGGAGAGGGTGTCTATTACTTCACCTCTACGGTGGAACACGTGTGGAGATAGATGCCACGGGTGATATTGAGGTATCCATATGTGGGTATGGACTACCTCCACGATCCTGACATGATGCTTCCTCCCGGGGAGGACTTGGATCAGCGAGGTACATGTTTTTGTATTATGTTTTTATGATTTCGATAGATAACATTGTTTATATATGTATATATGGATGCTAACACTATCTCTGGTGTTTTTTTTTAGATATGGGGCCCTGAGGCCGAGAGGAATAAATGGTCAGGGAGTCAGCTCGCCAATATCCATTATGACCAACGCCTGCAGAGTCGAGGGTGGGACAGAGGCAGCGACAATATCACGTTGGTGCTGAACCAACTAGAGAGATGAAGGAAGAGGCTGGAGTGATGCTAGAGGACCTATGTTGAAGTTTTGAGCAGGTTTTACTGGGTGTGTGGGCCCACATCCAAGATGAGGAGGTCCTGCAACAGTGTGTGGGCATTCCGACAGAGCGGGGGACCCTGGTCCATCAGACGGTAGTAGCAGGGGAAGATATGACTGTCCGACTTCCTCCTATACTTGGAGGGCCCCGACCTGGTTGGGCACCTCCAGCTAATAGATGATTTGTGGGGGGAGCTCTGGGGCACCGTGAGTTCCATTTTTTGTATGTACGAGATGAGGAGCCCATTTTTGTACAGGGTAGTTGATACCCATTGTTGTACCTATAGGGGTGGGGAGATTTATGATCCTATAGGAAATTTGTACATGTAGTTTTTGTAAACACTG
>ML793850.1:252525-310249 GCA_009831015.1 Picea engelmannii | reverse complement strand
CTATGTGTTTATGTTTTTTTATGTATGATGTCGTTTCTATTGGTTATGACAAATGTATGATGTGATGTATACAATGTTTCTTTAATGTGATAAATGCCAATCTAATACTAGGTTAGCCATGTGATTTGCTACTTGATTATGTGTCCTTGAAAAATGTGTAAATATGATTGAATAAAAGTTCTGAGATAATATTCTAACTTGCATGTATTTGTGAAAGAGGCAAGGATCATGAAAACGATATATATTGTTGAGTTACATGACAACAAGATGGGAATCTAATAGAATGCTAAGGTGACGAATGTAGAGGTGACTAGCCTCGGCGAGGATACCAATTATGGTGTCATATTCGGCTTGGTTGTTGGTGTCTGACCCCAAGCATATGCCACTGGAGTGGAGTAGGACATGTGAGGGAGTATAGATGGCCCAAGCGGCCGAAGCAAGATTCTGGGTCTAGCGGCTGGAACCATGAGCGTAACCATTGTGGTAGGCTGATGGATGATGCATATGTCAATAACATGGATGATAGATCAGACACCATGAAAGGTGGTATCAAAGAATAATAAAAGCTCTACAAATGTGTACAAAGAAAAACCTAAGGTAGGATGGCTATGCTCAAGCTTAAAAAAAATTTAATTACAACCCATTGACGGGTTCTTTGAGAGGATAGCCTTCTGGAGAGGCCAATATGTAGGCACCTTTAGTGAGGAAATGTTGGACAATGAAGGTTCCATGCCATAATGACTCAAATTTCCCATGGCTGAGAGTATCATGGGAGATATCATAGGCTAACACAAGATAACCTTTGTTAAATGAGTGAGGGTTGGCATGGAGGTCAAAGGTGGATTTGGATAATTTTTTAGCTACCTCATTGTGTTGTAATGAAGATAGAAGATATTCATCAAACGACTCTAAGGTCATTAGGTGGTGCTCCATTGGAGTAGTGTTAGGTAATATCTCAATGGAAGTGTGTAATGTCGAGATTTTGAACTCGATAGGGAGGGTGGCTTTGATCCCATGGACGAGGTGGAACGGTGTAAAACCGGTGGTAGTTTTGATTGTCATGTGATAATATCTTAATGTGGAAAATAAGATATGATGCTAGTTGGTCTTATGTTTGTTGACAGTATGTTGCAGCATAGCTTTGAGGACTTTGTTGATAGCCTTGACCTATCCGTTGGACTGAGGGTAGTATGGGGAGGTGAACTCATGGGAGAAGCCTAATTTTGAGTAGAGTTCTGCAAAGATATCATTCTCAAACTGTTTACCATGGTCGGACACTAGCTGTAGTGGGACTCTGAACCAAGTAATGACATGGTTAAAGAAAAAATGCATTGTTGTGTTAACGATGTTCTTGAAGGTAGGCATAGCCTCAACCCATTTGGTAAAGCAATCGATGGCCATGACAATGTACTTGTGTCCATTACTAGATGGAGGATGACAAGTCATGAAGTCTATGCCCCATTTATAGAAGGGGCTAGTTGTGATGAATGTATGTAGAAGAGTTGGTGGAGCTCATGCTTTGTTTGCATAAAGATGGCATTTGTCACATCGCTTGAAAACATGGAGGAAGTCGTGAAACAAAGTGGTCCAAAAGTACCCTGCTTGAATTATTTTTGGGCAGTAGAGATACCTGAGAGGTGGCCACTGCAAGCGTCACTATGGAAATCATTCAATACTTCTTCAGCTTCTTCGATGGTCAGACATCGACGAAGAATGGTGTTGACTCCATGTTGATAGAGAATGTCTCCAATGAGGAGCTATTGAGGGGCATGATGGTGAATGCATCGAAGATCATCTTGAGAGAGATGAGACTCAAACTTCAGTGTCAGAAGGTAGACGAGGAGTTCATCATAATAGGGGTCATCAGAAGGGATGAGGAAGGGGTGTTCATTAGGGAAATCCTTGCTAATGGGGGGAGATTTGGAGTCTGAGGGAAAATCTGTAATGAGTTTGGCGGGGACAAGTGTTTTCTTGCTTTTAGGAGTAGAGAACTCTAGATCATATTCCTGGAGGATAATGATCCATCAGGAAAATTTACCATTAATGTGTCGTTGACTAAGAAAGTACTGCATGGGGTTAGAATCTGCTACGACCATGGTAGTTTGAAGCAGGATATAGTTTCACAGTTTTTGTACTGCAAGGAAAACTGCTAAGTCAATTTTATTATCATGATTATACTTCAAGGGTGGCCCTGAAATATTTTTACTGATGTAGTAAATGATATGTTCACGAAGATCATTCCCTGATTGGACAAGGATGCCTTCTACTAAGACCGTTGATGATAACAAGTAGAGGATGTAATCACAATCATAGTCCGGGGGACTCATCAGAGGGGCATTGGCTAGGGAAGATTTTAAATCATCAAAAGTTGTTTGAGAATGTTCGTCCCATCGAAATGGGATATCCTATCAAAGTAGGCAGAGGAAACCATGTGCATGAGTGGCATAGTCTGGGAAAAAGTGGCTTAAAAAGTTGGATTTTCCTTGTAGGCTCTGCAATTGGCGTAAATTCCTAGGTGGTGGAATTTCTATGATATCTTGGACCTTAAGGGAGTCCACTGTGATGCTGTGATGGGAAACAATGAACCCAAGAAGGCGTCCAGGCATGACGAAAAATACACACTTGAATGGGTTCAAGCGGATATTGTACTGGCGACATCGTTGGGAAATGATGCATAAGTCATCTAAATGTTGAGTTCTCTTTTTGGAGTGAGTAGTGAAGTCATCGAAATAAGAAAGGATGATGCAAGAAACATCATGGAAATCATAGGTCATGGCCTATTGAAATGTATCACTTGCGTTCCTGAGTCCAAAAGGCATGACACGATAAGAAAAGGTACCCCATGGGGTTGTAAAAACAGTTTTGTATGGATCTGTTGGATGGATTTGAATTTGGTTGTAGCCAAAGAGCCCATCCATGAAGGAAAGTCCCTGATGGTCGGTGTAATCATCGATGATCTGGTCGATGAAATGGGTTGGGAAGTTGTCTTTGGGACAATCATGGTTTACATCATGAAAGTATGTGCAGACGTGAATAGTGCCCTATTTTTTTTTCACATGGATAAGGTTGGAGACCCATGAAGTGTACGCAATGAGGTAAATGAACTCGACAATGCGTAACTGGTCAATTTTGGCTTTGATAGCCACATCTTTGGATGGGTGAAGGGAGGGATGTTTTTTACAGATAGGGGAGACATTTGGCCAAGTGTTGATTCAATGTTCGATTATAGAAGGATCGAGGCCATGCATCTCTATATATGACTAGGCATAAATATCCCAGTATTCCTGAAAGAGAGCTTTGTAAGAAATGATTTCTTTAGGGGAGCATGCGACGCGAATGGTGATTTCTTCTACGATTCTTGGTTTAATGGAAATGTCAATATTTATAGTGGGGGAGATGTTGGCCACGTTTCCTTGCTCAAAAGCATCAGGGGCAACGATAGGGTTGTTGAACCAATCAATATGCCCGGGAGGAATGAAATCCTTGGTTTCAATTGCGCATATGGAAGCTTGGACAGGAGGGTGAAAGGACGTCTGTGAAAGAAAAAGTGCTCAATGATGGAGCAAATTCCATGCGAAATTGGGGTTGGTTAATTCCTCCAAGATATCTTCATCATAGTGAAAAATTCTATAATATAGGGGATCTTGTGTGATGGAAGGGGAAACCATTGATGGGAGAGTGTTGTTGTCCTCCAGGGATGAGGATGTAGAAGGGGTATTGTGAATAGGGTGTGATGGTTTACTTGACATGAACCGAATGTCACGATATTGTGGAGGGTACCTCAGTTGTGTTGATACTAACTAAGAAAAGTAACGAATGTCAGAACCATGGCCAATAGTAGGGATAGCCTGCGCCTAATGTTTGGTAGAATTGACGTAGACCTAAGAAATGATGGGTTTAATGGCCATATTCTAAGCATGTGGTGCAAGCGAAATTCATTCAAAATCATTTCTTATGGGCGGTTGAGGACACCTTGGTAGTAGCTGAAGTACTAGGTGGAGGGGTGAGCAATGGGGTTGCTCAAGGGAGTTGGATAAGATTGCGCAACTTAGGAAGAGAACAACATCTACTAGTGGGGTGTCCTTCTCTTTCACATAGTGCAAAAGGAGGTTGAGCTTGGGGAGGAGAGACAACCTTGTTCTTCCTTCGTCTACCTCCAATGGTGTTGTTGCCCCCAACTGGGGGTGCAAGTGGCGTGGAAGGAGCCTGTACTCGGATATGCATCGGTATTCCCTTTGGCAGATGAGGGAGAGATGGGGAAGGCACCATGGTAGGTTAATGAATATACCATACAACTATGGCAAGAACCATGTTGGGAAGTGTGAGAGTGGAAGCTATCTGAAATGCTTGGACTCCGGGTGGGGGGTAGAAGAAGGGGATTTGGGTAATGGCTTGAGGGACTATCTACTAAACAGGGATTTTTCCCTGGAGGGGGGAAGGAATCTGGGGAAAGTGGTTTAGTGGTAGTTTCAGGGAATTCTTGAGGTAATAGTTCTTCAACTAGTGGAATTTCGATGTGGGGAGGGGCCTCTGTGACATGAGCAGTGTCTTCGATATCAGTTTCGTTAGAAGAAACTACAAACACATGCAATGAAATGGAAGGATGTAGGAGAGGTGGCACTCCATGATAAGTCCCTAACAAGTGTGGGTCCTTGAATATACCTGGACCCATGTTGATTACCGAAAATGCATCTAAGATAGTTCAGACAAGGGGGAGGATGTTATCAATGTTGGTGGAATGATTAGGCTCATAATGTGTAATTTGGTTGATGGTGACGATTTTTCCGTTGTGGGGGAAAATCATCATACAAAACAAAGAAGAGGCTACAAACTTCATAGAATACATGTAGCTATGCCCAAACAAGATGTTATAATCAAGTGGGGAATTGATAACCTCAATGTCAATCAAGACAATTTTTCCCCCAAGTTCAATGGGAACATTCTGCAAGATCCCTTCCGAAGATGATGGTCATCCATCATAAGATCTAAGGGTGATGGTAGACGGTACTAGCTCAGGTGAGCCTAGTTTTTTCCATATGATTTTGGACATGATGCATGTGGATGAACCTTCATCGATAATGCATCGATGAACTGTGATGTTCCGGATTTTAACTAGAATCTGAAAAAATACCATGGCATGGAGGAATGGCTCCCCGTTATCTAGATAAAAGGTGATGAGTTGAGTATCGGTTGGGTCGATGGCCCCCAAGGTGGAAATAAATTATTTGCATTGTGGGGGAAAAGTTTGGAGGACCTCCAACACAGACATGGTTGTAGGGGATTGAGCTAAATCATCAACTAAATTGTAGTTATGGGCTGCCCTAACATGAGGTTTGTGTACATTCCATTGTATAGGTACGCGAGGTATGCAAGGATTGGGGTCAGTGTTAGGGCATGGAATAATCAAGGGTGGTCTGGATGTTTGATGAGTTGTTCCCGATATGGTGGGGCTAGAGTCACGAGGGACTCCATATTGATGAACACGAGTTTGTAGAAGAATCTCTTCCTCACTACTAAAGAGGATGTTACATTCAACCAGATTTTTGGGTTGAGTGGGTCTTAGGTTTTGATACTTCCCCATTTGGGGTGGAACATGATGTACCTCCTATTGGGTATTCATCACACCTTGGTGTGGAATAGGGTTTTGCAACACAGCCGGAGGTGGTGGTTAAAAATATTCTTGTGGGTCTTGCTGGAGGGCAAGCGACACTGGAGGGCATCAAGGGTTCACAGATTCTTTCATCCATTTGAAATCGACAATTTGGGCTAGTGGTAGGTATAATGTCCATACTCGCCACATAGAGAGAAAGGGAAGTTAGTCCTGATATTTTTGTTCCTCCCTTGGCATGGTTGATTTTTATTGTTTCCCTCTTCGGGGTTTTGGTTGCGTTGATTCTGGATGCCCCCAATGGGTTGATTTTGTTGGGGGTTATTTCCTCCTAGTCCCAGGTTATTATTGTTTTAGTTTTTTCCTTTCTTTTTGGCATTATTCGGTGGATGGGCCAGATTTTCCTTATTCAATTGTTCAAAATCCTGAACCTCTTAAATGGGAGAGGGTTGAAAAAAGTTAACACATGGATGTGGTTGTCCTTGTGGGGGAGCAACTTGCTGAGGGGGACCGAGAAATGGAAAATATGGATTTTTTTTAGGAGACGATCCATAGGGTGCGTAGAAAGTGGAGGTACTTCCCACACTGTTGGGGTTATATGCAAGGGTGGATGGTGAACTTGTACTTGGTTGAGAGACCAGATGCATCATGGGTATTGGTGGGGTGCCTCTAATAGTTGAGATGGAACGATAGGATATGAATGTTGGTGAGGTGGAGAAAGGTAATAATATGTTCCTCCATATGGTTGTGGATATTGGTTTTCCCCGTAAGGGGGTGATGGGTGGTTGTAAGGGTTTTGATCTGTCATAGAACCAATCAACCCATTTGCAGTGTTAGAAACCCTAGGTTTGTCCTCGAAAAATGGTAGGGGTCTATGGGCATCAGGTAATACTGTGTACAATTAACCCGATTGAGCATATATGAGGTCAAATTGATAGGCTTTGTTGATGGCATGTTCCTATGATTGAGGAAAAGTGGATTCTACATCTTTGACAATCACAAAGATGAATGATTTAATAAACCAATCAAGACGATGTTCTTTGGTGGTTTTGGATTTACACAAACTGCGTCACCGAAGCCATTCATGGATGTGGTCAATGATATGGATAGCAGTGGTTTTTTTGAACTCAAAAATAAGTTCTAACCCAGTGTCATAACGAACTGGTATTTGGAAAAAGGACAAAAAGTCCTTGGCTAATGATTCAAAGGTCGCATCAGACCCTGATGTTTTCATCCACATACCATTTGGATGATGCACCAATGAGAGTTCTCTGGAATAACCTTAAGCAAATGGAATCATCCATGATGTTTTTTGAAGACCACCATAAGTGGAAGGTCATAAGATGGTTGGCAGGATCTTCTCTTGGTTTTCCTTAAAACTTTAGGATGTCTGAAGGTAACTTGGTAGGCATATTGGGCCAAGTAGCATCATGCAAAATGGGATGATTCATGAGTTTGGTTAAATTAGGAATGTTGAGGGATGCCAAGTATGGCATAGGGAGATTTGGTGGAGGATTATCTCCAAGCATCGTATGTGTAGATAATGGACTTGTCCCGTGAGGGGGATGTAGTGGGTGTATACTTCTTCTTTGAGAATAAGTTTGACTCTTGCCTCCTTGTGAGAACTAACAGATGGATGGTCTTGGGTGTTTGATCCAAGCAAAGTGGAACCAAGTAAAGAGGATCCAAAAATAGTAGCACTCATGGGGGTTTGAGATGGTTGAACCGGTGAGTTGGAAAGACTAGGAACCCCTCCTAGAATAGGTGGAATATTTTTCAAGCGTCTAGAATGATGGGGATTCTATGGGCCCCTTTGATTCTGACTAGAAAAGTGAATGTGTGCAAATGGTGACAAGAGAAATAAATGCACAAGTACTTTTATAATTTGACCTTCACAACATAGTTTAAATCACAATGGCATGTAATCAAATGAACAACATACATACATTATTGTAAAGTAAACAAGCATGTGCGTAGGTGGATTTTGTCCTCATGGGGGAACAACAAATAATAGATGGTTTCCTAAAATACGTAACGTCCTTCCTCTCAAATAACACTATACCTTCCAAGAGAACTCAGTAGTGGGGTCTGAAGTCACTGGAAGAGGAACTAGTGAAGGTTGAAATAGTCAAGTATAATAAGGGGAAGAGGGTGCATTTAATATCCCTAGGACGAACCCAATGGTAATGTAAATGAAAATGTACTTAAGATGGTGAGCTATTTGATATCATTTTGTATGCACCTTTCATGGCATACTGCACACATGTACTGCACAGTAAAATGAGGAAGTGTGCACATTCCAGGATACTGCATGCAACAACTTAAGTGCACGTGACTTTGAGGCCAATGAGCCTTATGTATATGTTGTGTTTTATAGGTTGGTGATCCATTTTTGTGATTATTAGGACAGAGAGCCTATATGTTAAAGGCCAATGCATCTACTTTTGTATATGTCTCAGCATTAATATAAAATACATCGCTACGTGCAGACCGACCACGATAAAAGAGTATGGGGGACTAAACTCCACTAGTTAAGGGAAAGGGGGGCTAAAAGTTAAGGAAAACAACTAATCTAGGGAGCTTAAGATGAAAATGAATATTGTATTAATATTTATTAAATATAAAGTATGGATAATTATTTTATCCTAAGTTCCAATGTTGGGGACAAGTGCGCCAAAGTATCTCCCAACATGACAAGTGTCAAGTTGGGGACATGCATACATATTGTGTGGAATTAGTTCATTTCCCATCATTCTTTCCATCATTTCTTCCATCATTCAGTCATCCAGTCAATCATCCATGACCATTCACACACTCATTGAGCTATATTTTGTACCTTCATGTCAATGTA
Source organism: Picea engelmannii (assembly GCA_009831015.1). NCBI lineage: Eukaryota > Viridiplantae > Streptophyta > Pinopsida > Pinales > Pinaceae > Picea > Picea engelmannii. Next base: position 301,790 of record ML793850.1, on the reverse strand, counting down.
CCTAAACCTGTATCCATAGCCATACTTGTTTGTGTAGTTGGTTAGCTTGGGAGCTAGACTGAAGAAGTGGGTTGTCATCCCTGTGGGATATTGAAGAGGCAGGTTGTCAGGCCCGTGAGAAATTTCTCTCTAGGTGAGAGAATTGTTGGGAATTGATTTTCTGAAGGTGCTAAAATGAAGTTACAGGGCTCTGAGACTTCATGTTCGGCCTGTTGTTGAAGCCCGTGAAGGAAGTGGGGAAACCAAAGGAATATTGAGTAGAGAAGGGGCACACTTCTTGGGGTGGGATAGGCATGTGGGGAATGAGGGACTGTAGGATGTTAGTTTGAGTTGGCAACCATGACAGATTCTTTCATGTTGTCTATGAACCATTAGCCTAGTTAGGAATCCCTTTACTCGGATGGAGTTTTGTCCCATATTGGGGATGACCCAGTGCTGAGAGTGATGAGCAGTGTGGTATAAGGTTGGGAGGTTCATGGAAGGTCTGCACGTAGTTGGTGATATTATTACCAAGATAAGTGTCAACTGTGTGACAAATTTACATGTTGCATTGTTATTTACGTGTTTACTTTTATGGGTTTATTCTATGTGTGGTTATAATTGTCTTTATATTTATGGGTATTGCCTATATATGATGCATGTATATGTTTACTATTATTTCATTATGAATCCGTGAATATATAAATGTATTTGTATGTTTACGTTATATATATATATATATATATTTCTGCAAGAGTTTTTTGTGTATATATTTTAATTGCATCCAGTTCAAAAAATGTATGTGGCATAGCTCAGTTGGATGTTGGGTATGTTACAATATGTTCCGTAGAGAGAAAACAAGTGTTCTCTCGTGTATCGTGGCCTGGCGTGGGTAGCCGGGGACGTTACAATATGGTATCAGAGCTTCATTTTTCAACACTGAGCTTGGATGGGCCGAACAAGTTGAGTGGGAGCGATACGTCACAAAGGATTTATTTTGAAGTGGCCAAATTTAAATTTGTAGAGCGTCCATGGTAAAAAGTAACAACAATTGGGTGAAATTGGGAAAAAACCCGAATTTATGTTGTTAAATTCATGCGGAAATCGATAAATTTGGCCAAGTGGTGAGATATTCTTGAGTTAATATCTGTTCTAGCAAATCTAGACCTAGAATTGGTCGAATTTGAAGATACAGTGAAGCCATGACATATGGAGCGAATTTTGTAATTAAAATTCTCAATTCATGAATTCAGAGTGGGAAAAATTTGTTCCAGAAATGTCAACCCACAACGATTTGTTGTTACAGAGGTTGAATTGGTGTTATCAAGGTGAAATTGAGAAAAATTCATAGTTGCTGAATGTCTATGGTAATTGGGGAAAAAGTTAGAAAAAATCCCCCATTTCTTTAGCGGAATTCATGAGGAATTGATGCGCATAAAATTGTATGTGCGCAAGTGGGCACACTAAAAACGCATGTTTTGCAGTAAAAATCTTGTGATATGTAAAAATTGGGCACTGTGTAGAAAAATGTTGGTGTGCGGTGCGTGCACTAAATTTTGGCACCGCACGAAAAAATGTTGGTGTGCAGGTGCGCACACTAAATTTGGGCACCGCGCGAAAAAATGTTGGTGTGCGGGTGTGCGCACTAAATTTTGGCACCGAGTGGAAAAATTTTGGTGTGGAAGTGCGCACGCTAAATTTATCATTGCGTGATGTGCACACGCATAATAGTGGCACGCGTGGTGTGCATAGTATTGGCACAACGCAGAGGAGTTTTGTTGTTGTGTGCGCAATGTGGGTATATGTTGTCGTGCGACAGTTTGGTTAATGATGCATGCAGAGTATTGGTGCGCGGTGGGGGCATACTAAAATATGGCGTGGTACAATGCATAGAGAGAAATGCACACGGAATATCAACGTACGATACAAAAAGTGTGTGCAACAGGTAATACTACAATAACCAAAACCGCACGCGGTGGATATGGGTGTGCGACACAAAAGTAGTGCGCTCCATTTATTGGTGCAACAAAGAAGTAATACACAATGGTTTTAAATGCACATTGCATTAATTACCTTTTGGTTTTGTTGTGCATACTAAATAAGGGTGTAGAGGTTGAAATTTGTGCGCGCAAAGTCGTTTGGAGGGTGACGTTTTATATCATTTGAACGTCATCTTTTTGTAGTGCGTTTTTTATTCCCTTAACAACGTTTTTAGCAACGCAAAAACCACGAGAACAGAGTGTACCAAGGTACACTACATCTTTGTAGATTAAATAAAATATCTCGAAGAGATATTTCTAATGGTGTAAACCATTCGTCAAACAAAGCTTTTATGAGAAAGTTACAGTAGAAACAATGGAGGGTAAATTTCAAGACCCAACTGACTTCGAAGAGCCATAACTTTCTTCTTCGGAATCAGATTAAGGCTCAAGAGTAGTTAATGGAAATATATTGAACCATAGAAGACAGTCCCAGAGCTGACTTAAATTTCTGGGCAAGTTAAAATTGTTTAAGATGGCAAATAAGTTACCTGTAGCATTCCATACCAAAAACATGAACTGGCCTAGAAATTCAGCGGGTTGTAACTAGCAGCCCGGAACCCAAAAAAAGGTGAAACTTGGAAAGAGTGTCCAGAATATGTATATGAGGAAACCCAAATTATATCCTATGAAAATTCCAATGGAGTAGGTACAAAAATGCATAATTAAAACGCAGAGTTGCCCCAAGTTGAAGAATGAACAAAAACATTAATGGACAATTTTCAAATAACCATAACTTTCTGCTCAAGACTCGGAATTGAGCATGGGAGTAGGCGTTGGAAAGGTCTTGGACAGTGGAATATAAATATCATCCTAGAAAATTGATCTTGGAATTCAATGTTTTTAGGAAATCAGAAGAAATCGTTTTGATATATTATTGAACGAGAATGGTGTAAGTTTTAAACCTGCGAAGTAAAGCAATGCATATAGATTCTTAAGCAATACAAAAATTAATCAATGGCTCATACATAGAGTACATAGATATTTTATATCGGAAACCCTCAACTGGGAAAACCTTTCTTATTTTCATTATATCGAATTTCACCATTCGCCATACAATATATACAATGTTTTTAGGTATTCCGTAGATACCAAAAACCTAATCCCTTAATCCGGGATTAATTTACAAATCCGCTAAAAATAGCAAAAACTGCCCAAAAAAAAAAAATTGGGGCACTGCCCTGAACGCTGCACGTAACCAGGGGGGCGTATACCTTCCCCCCCACTAGAAAAGCGCCCTGGGACTCCCCTAGGAAGGGATCGTCAGACGCAGTTGTCGTATCTGACACGCCCACACACACACACATGCAAAGAATATAACACATACCCAACAAATTGTTCATGTTTACATGAGATTGTTGAAACAATTAGTCTGACAAAGTTTTGTTGGCTGCACATTTTGCAGAATAAAAAAAAACTAGATCAGATCAGAATCAACATAGATTCCATAGGAATGGAAAAGGCACAGGGGACTTACAGTCAGGAAGATGACATTATAGGGATGGATGTCCATTTGGGCATTGAAGGAACAAACAACAATGGACATGGAGAAGGAAGGGATGAAAACATGAATATGGTAGAGACCATTAAAAATTTGTAGAAGGATGTCCAAAGCCATAAAGTTGATAATGAAAGGCTTATGAGAGCCAAGGAGCATCAAGATGATTTCAACATGAAGTTAATGTAGAGCTTTAACATAATAGAAAATAAATTGGATAAGGAGAGTGGCTCAAGCAAATCAGGAAGTCACGAGTCTCCTGATGGGAAAAGAAGAACCAAAAGTGTCAACAGACATCACCATCACTCCCTGAGGCATTCTAATAAGAGGGAACACAAAAACTCAACTCCATCCCCTATTAGGAAGCATAAGGGGTCGGGGGTGGATGAGTTATGGGGAGAAAAGAACAAAATCAAACCTCCTACATTTGATGGTGAGCACAAGAAGGATGAAGATGCAGAGACGTGGCTGTTGGGCATGACAAAGTATTTTCAATTGCATAATTATTCATCTCATGCAGAGGGTAGAATTTTCATATATCAACTCAAGGGAAAGGAATCCATGTGGTGGGATCAGCTTGTGCAGGTGCAACACATTAAAGAGAAAATTATTACTTGGAGGGAATTCAAGAAGTATTTTGAGAAGAAATACTTGACTAAGAGATACTATGACAAGAAAATGAAAGAGTTCTTTGAACTCAAGCTTTGGAGTATGACCATATATGAATATGAGAGAAGGTTTTAAGAACTGTTGAAGTATGTCTCTTTCATCAAGGATGAGACAATTAATATTCATAAGTATTTGAGTGGATTTCCATCATTCATCAGTGAAAAAATATAGTATGATGATCCCAAGACATTGGAGGATACCATAAGGCGCGCTAAATTCGTATTTGATCAACAAAAAGCAAGGCCAACGTTCCAAAAATCTTGGGAAGACAAAAAGAAATTCAAGATGAATCAAAGGAAGAAGGGAACTAAGCCACCATTCTTAAGAAATAATCCTCAGGGACAACTAAATTCTAGAGAACCAAAAGAGATTGAGACAGAAGGTCATAGGCCAAGGAAACCACCTATACAATGTTAGGGCTGTAAAGGATATCATATGTTCAGAGATTGTCCTCACAGAGGTGAAAAGGTGAGGAATGTTCACAATGTACAACAACCTGAAACAATGGAGGACATGGGCATAAATGTACCAAGGATCGATGCAGCTCTGGACAATAAGTAAGCAGAGTATTAGTCACACATGATTGAAGTGGAAGGTATGATCAACAATCAAACCATTGCTATTTTAACTGATTCAGGAGATAGTCATAGTTATAAACATCCTAATATGGTGGAAAGTTTTCATTTGCCAAGAAGCAAGAATGGAAAATATTGGTTGGTGCAGTTGACTACTAGAGTTAAAAGAAAATTTAATGATATGGTTAAGTCATGTATTATGGACATGAATGGACTGAACACTAGGGAATATTTGACCATCTTGCCTTTAGGTTCCTATGACTGTCCAATTGGGATGGATTGGTTGGATCAACAACATGTTATTCTATACTATCATAACAAGGCATCTACTTTCTTGGATGAGGAAGGGAATGTAAGGAATGTGCATGGAATTCCCAGGAAAGTAACCATCAGAGAAATATCATCATTGCAGCTGAAGAAATGTTACAGAAAAGGGTGTCAAATATTTGCAGCTCATATGGAAGAGACACCTAAAGATAAAGTGACAAATTTGGAAGATCATGCAGTCCTGAAATATTTTGAAGATGTGTTCAAGGAGGTACCAAGACTACCCCCAAAGAGAGATATTGATTTCTCTATAAATTTAATGCCTGGAGTAGCTTGAGTGTCAAAGACTCCTTACAGAATGAGTACACCAGAATTGAAGGAGTTACAAATGCATCTTGAAGAAATTATGAAGAAGGGGTATATACGCCCAAGTGTGTCACCTTGGGGTGCCCCAGTCTTGTTCATGAAGAATAAATATGGGACATTAAGATTGTGCATTGATTTCAGATAGTTGAATAAAGTGACTGTAAAGACAAGTATCCTCTGGAAGGATTGATGATCTCTTTCATCAATTGAAGGATGCAAAGATATGTTCAAAGATAGATCTAAAGTCAGGATACCATCAGGTACAGATTAAAGAGGAAGATATCAACAAGACTGCCTTCAGGACAAATTATGGTCATTATGAGTTCACAATGGCGCCATTTGGGTTGTCAAATGCACCAGTTGTTTTCATGTTCTTAATGAATGGTGTTTTCTGAGAATATTTAGACAAGTTTTTCATTGTGTTTCTAGATGACATTCTTATATATTCTAATTCAGAAGAAGAGCATGAGAATCATTTGAGAATGGTGTCACAAGTATTATGGGAGCACCAGTTGTATGCCAAATTGAGCAAGTGCACATTTTATCAGAGGCAAATTCATTACTTGGGACATATTATTTCAAAGGATGGGATAGCAGTGGATCCAGAGAAGATAGAAGCCATTAAAGAATGGTCAACGCCAAAGAATGTGACAGAGGTCAGATCATTCATGGGCCTTGTAGGCTACTATAGGATATTCATTGAAATATTCTCAAATATTGCACACCCAATAACTTCCTTGCAAAGAAAGGGTGTGAATTTTGAGTGGACATTGGATTGTGAAAAGAGTTTCCAACACTTGAAGAAATTATTAACAAATGCTCCACTACTAAGGATTGCAAACCCAAATGAAGAATTCATTGTATGCATAGATGCATGTAAAGAAGGACTTGGTGGAGTCCTCAGCCAAAATGGATTTGTTATATGTTATGAGTCAAGGAAGTTGAAGGAGCATGAAAGACATTATGCCGCTCATGATTTGGAGTTGGCAGCCATAGTGCATACCTTGAGGAAATGGAGACACTACCTCATGGGGAAAATGTTTGAGCTAAGAACATACCATAATGGTCTGAAATATTTATTTGATCTGCCAACTCTAAATGCTAGGCAAAGTAGATGGTTAGAATTTCTAAGTAAATATGACTTTGATATAAAGAATCTCAAGGGGAAAGAGAAGAAAGTGGTTGATGCACTCAGCAAAAGAGTGCATGAATTGCATGCTACATCCATTAGCATGTACGAATCAGATTTACAACCCAGAATTTTAGAGGCTGCAAAATTAGTTTGCAATATAAGGAATTAATGGAAAAATTACAGCAAGGTAATTTGCAGCAGAAAATTGAATAATACAAGCTAGATAATGATAAAATTCTCATGTACAGGGGAATAATTTATGTACCAAATTCCCAGGAGTTCAAAAATATTATATTGGGAGAAACACATAATGTATCTTATGTTGGGCACCCAGGATATCAAAAAACTATTGCAGCTGTCAAAAACCAATATTATTGGTCAGACATGAAGAAAGAGGTTGTTGATTTTATTGACAAATGTTTGGAATGTCAAAAGGTAAAGGTTGAGCATAGACACCCAACTATTTTTCTACAGGAAATACCCATTCCTGAGTGGAAATGGGAAGTTATAACAATGGATTTCATCACCAAACTTCCTGGAACAAACAAGAAACATGATTCTATCATGGTAGTGGTGGATAAGCTTACTAAAGCTGCCCATTTTATTCCAGTTAATATCACTCACAAGGAAACCAACATTGCTGATGTTTATATGAGAGAAATTGCTCGATTACATGGCATACCCAAGACAATTGTGTTTGACAGAGATCCAAAATTTACGTCAAAATTTTGGAAAGGATTATTTAATGGATTTGGAAAAAAAATGAATTTTAGTCCAACTTATCAGCCAGAATCAGATGGAATAACAGAGAGGGAAAATCAAGTGATTGAAGATATGTTGAGGATGTATGTGATGGATAAACCATCAAAATGGGAAGACTACCTACACTTGGTAGAGTTTTATTATAACAATGGGTACCAAACATCTCTAAAGATGAGCCCATTTGAGGCACTTTATGGAAGAAAGTGCAACACACCACTAAGTTGGGATAACCAAGCAGATAGAGCAGTGGTTGGGCCAGATTTTCTTAGGGAAATGGAGGAACAAATGATAAAAATAAAGAAAAATTTAAAGGCTGCCCAAGACAGGAATAAAATCTATGCTGATAAAGGCAGAAGTCACATGGAATTTAAAGTGGGAGACCATGTATTTTTGAAAGTGAAAGCCAACATAAGTTCCCTGAAGTTGGGAAATTGTTCAAAGTTGGCAACTCGCTATTGTGGGCCATTTGAAATCCTAGAGAGGATCGGTCCAGTATATTATATGATTGCATTGGCTGCATCTATGTTTTTTCATAATGTATTCCATGTACATTTCTCAAGAAATATATACCTAATGTTAATCATGTTATTGATTGGAATGTGATCCAGGTGGAGAAAGAAGGCACTTTCCAAGTGCATCCAATATGCATTCTTGACCGAAAAATCAAACAGCTCTGAAATCGAGCCATAGGGATTGTAAAGGTCCAATGGACCTGGTATGGTCTTGAGGACGCTACTTGGGAGCATGAGGATGCAATGTGGGCAGAATACCCGCATCTTTTGGATGGATTTTGAAATTTTGTTGTGTATGAGTACATAATGCACTGAGGACAGTGCATAAATAAGGGGAGGGGATTGTAATATCCCTACGTCGAACCCAATGGTAATGTAAATGAAAATGTACTAAAGATGGTGAGTTGTTTGACATAATTTTGTATTCACCTTTCATGGCATACTACGCACATGTACTGCACAACAAAATGAGGAAGTGTGCACATTCCAGGATACCGCAGGCAACAACTTAAGTGTGTGCGAATTTGAGGCCAATGAGCCTTATGTACATGTTGTGTTTTATAGGTTGGTGAGCCAATTTTGTGATTATTAGATAGGAGAGCCTAGATGTTAAAGGCCAGTGCACCTACTTTTGTATATGTCTCAGCATTAATATAAAATGCATCATTGCACGCAGACCGACCACAATAAAAGAGTATGGGGGACTAAACTCCACTAGTTAAGGGAAAGGGGGGGGGAAGTTAAGGAAAAGGGTTAATCTAGGGAGCTTAAGCTAAAAAAGAATATTATATTAATATTTATTAAATATAAAGTATGGATAATTATTTTATCCTAAGTTCCAAACTTGGGGAAAAGTGGGCCAAAGTAGCTCCCAACATGACAAGTGTCAAGTTGGGGAGATGCATACATATTGTTTAGACTTAGGTCCTTTCCCATCATCCTTTCCATCATTATTTCCATCATTTAGTCATTGAGTCAATCATCCATGAGAATTCACACACTCATTGAGATATCTTTCATACCTTCATGTCAATGTACTTGAACCTGTATCCATAGCCATACTTGTTTGTGTAGCTAGTTATCTTGGGAGTTGGACTGAAGAAGCGGGTTGTCAGGCCCATGGGATATTGAAGAGAATAGATGGTTTTAGGGGCTAAATTTCTCTCATGGGATAATTTTCCATGGTTTTTCCAAAAACGAGATTCACTATTTTAAAAATGATTCACCCAAATTCTATAGGATAAAATTATTTTACCTCAAAAATCGCCAAAATTTTATAAAAACTATATAAAATCCTTAGAAATTTGAATATTTTTACAAAAATATCACCAAACATTTATAGTTGGCATATGAAGGATTAGTAAGATTCACCAAGGTTTTTATATTTTAAAACAAATTTCCATCCTTAAAATCATCCCTATTGAAGAGGAGGGTTGTCAAGCCCGTTAACAATTCCTCTCTAGGTGAGAGAATTGTTGGGATTTGATTTCCTAAAGGTGCTAAACTGCAGCTACATGGCTCTGAGACTTCCTGTCCGGCCTATTGTTGAAGCCCAGAAAGGAATTGGGGCAGCCGAAGGACTACTAAGTAGAGAAGGGGCACACTTCCTGAGGTGGGATAGGCATGTGGGGAATTAGGGACTGTAGGCTGTTAGTTTGAGTTGGCACCTGTGACAGAGTCTGTCTTGTTCTCTATGAACCATTAGATTGGTTAGGAATCCCTTTACTCGAGTGGAGTTTAGTCCCATCTCGGGGGTGACCCACTGTTGAGAGTGATGAGCAGTGTGATCTAAGGCTGGGAGGTGCGTGGAAGGTCTGCACACAATTGGTGATATTCTTACCAAGATAAGTGTCAATTGTGTGATAAATTTACATGATGTATTGTTATTTACGTGTTTATTTTTATGGGTTTATTCTATGTGTGGTTATAACTCTATTTATATTTATGGGTATTGTCTGTATATGATGCATGTATATGTTTATTGTTATTTCAGTATGAATCTGTGCATTTATAGATGTATTTGTCTGTTTACGTTCTATATATATATTTCTTCAAGAGTTCTGTGTGTATATATTTTAATTTCATGAAGTTCGAAAAATGTATGTACCATAGCTCAGTTGGATGCTGGGTATGTTACAATATGTTATGCAGATAGAAAAAAGTGTTCTCTCATGTATCGTGGTCCAGCCTGGGTGGTCGGGGACGTTACAGTGCATATCCCAAAAGAGTTGACGATATTTCCCAATAGCCACACAAAATCTGACCAAGGTGCAATTGCAGCCCACAACCGCCACCTGTGTAGATATGATAAGTTTGGCCAATAAGTACCCCGATCAAAGTGTGACATTTGGATTTTCAGCCTCAGAAATCAGTCATGAGCTGGATGCACTTCCAAGAGTTGGGTGACTCAAGGACGGATGTGCAGAACAATCGTATGTTGTCCTTCAACCTTTCACGGGTATCTCCTTGCGTTATGGTGTAGGAACACTTGACTTGGAGAATTTTAAAAGTTCCCTATTTCTCAACTTCTACTGTTTGAAAATGTGAGAACCAAATAACAGGGTGTTATTTGTATGCCTACCCCCTAAATCCTACTTAGACTAAAAAATTCTTTTGGCACCCCCTGTGGAGGAAAATTTAGTGCGTTTGTTAGAAAATTTTATATGTGGTGGGATGTGAGATTGGTGATGTGGACCAATATCGGTTGAATTAAATGGGTGTAAATTTTACAAAGAAGTAGTCAAATCTTTCATAATTCCTTTAGAGAAATCCTACTTCGACCTCCACTATTCTAATGGAAATTGTGTGTGAGGAGTGACTTTGTGTGCAAGAGAGTGAAAAGTGAGCAAAGATTTTAATAAGTTAGGTGTGAGATTGCAACATGTGGACTTCTTGTGGTCCTTACAAGTCTTCTTTGCCTAGCTTACAAAGTACCTTTGGTACAACCTTGCGGAATATTTAAATCCCTAAAGAACTAGAAATGTGGACATGTGGGTCCTTCACAAATCCTTTAAACTCCCTAAATGTTGTTTACACTAAAAAAACTTTGAAACTATCCAAGATTGCAAGCATGTGGGCATTTATGGGCCCGTTACTTTGATATTTAAACTTCCCTGGATTGTGATGTAAACTAAGAAATAAATATTAAGAAACTATCCTAAGTTTGCAACATGTGGGAATGTATGGGCCCTTTCAAAACATTAAGATGATTTCAAAAACTAAAGAGGAAACATAGGGGGGATTTTTCCTCTCCTAAATATTTTTGTTAAGGGAGATGAAACTTCCTCTTAACCTCCTTTATGATTCCCAAGATCACACTAGGGTGCAAGGGAAGAGCATACTCAAGGGTACAAATTGGTTTCTAGTCCCAATTTAAGTGAATTGTGAATGAAAGCAATAACTTCAACTTAACATTTTACAAGCCAAATGAGCCATCCATGTGGCAAAAAAAGCAAAAGAGAGAAGAATATTGATTCTTTTTACCCCCTAAGTTCCTATGTTAGCTAACCATTCATATGGGAAAGGAGTCTAAGTGTAGTTTAGTTTCCTTACAACGTGTTGGAAAATAAAAATCTGAAGGCTAGGGCCCCTCAAATCATGCAAAAAACTCTTACAATTTTGAAAATCTGGACTTATGCACGGGTTACAATTTTGACAGGCACCCAGAGGGTGCACAATGTGCAAAATGCACAGTGTAAAGAGGCATGTTTCATGCACAATGCATAGAGTGCACATATGTGGGAAAAAAATCCCCCGCACTTCTTGTCACACGTCGGCGGAGAAATTTCCAAGTGAACCACTACTTCCTCAACTCATAATTTTGACTATGGTAGGTTCGGCTAGGCCGATTTTGGTACCTGCAAGAGAAAAAAATCAAAATGAAGTGCTCAAAAGGCTCAAATAGGGAGGAATTTGATATTGATCCCTAGTATGGTCGCCAATCTGTTGTGTTGGTTTCGTCACTTGGGTGAGAAAAACAACAACACTTGAATGTCTAAATGAGCCTGCTAGATAAGACACAATTTTTGTGAGTGGGTTAAAAAATCCAAACACATATGTAAACAAAGAAATAAACTAAAATAACTAAGAAATAAATGTTAGAGAGCATTAGAAACTTAGAACCATTAAAATCAAACAATGACCAACATAATGCTACCAATGGCTCAATAGATTAGTAGGAAAAACACCGTAGAGAAAGTTTAGGGACTTATGAGTTTCCTCTTCCTCCTTGGGAGGGATTTTGAGTTCCCTAATTGATATCACTTCACTCTCTACAATGGAAGAAATGGAAAATGGTGAAGAAAAACAATGCCTATTCCCTCAAGAGGTGAGTGGAATGGCCTATTGCAATATTGCTTGAAGCCTTCCAAGAGAAAAGAGGATTCACAAGGAAGAATTATTGCAACATAACAATACTATAAAGATATTGGTTTCTTAGTGCACCCGTGGCTCTTATTTATAGCATTCATACATGTAAAAATGTAATTGGCTCATAGTGTGAACAAGGGGCCTTTTAGGGAACCCTCTAGACCTTGACCAACCTCCAAGTTAGATTTCACTCAGATATGAGTGTCAAATCATGTTGGGGGTCAGTCCATAAGTGGTTGAGGGGCCGTCAAGATCCATAAATTTGTCATTCATAGGAGTGCCCATATTTTCTCATGCACAATCGCACATTTTGTGCATAGTGCACGTTGAGGCCTGTGTTGGCCTGCACACTCTACGCACTGTGAGTCACTCCCTTTGGTGACTTTGCGCACTTCTATTTTTTACCCAATTGTATAGTTTTTTTCCTTTTGAATTCATTTTGATGAAATAGGTGGACTAATTGATATTGGCATATATGTTTTTCTTTCACCATTTGCATGCAGTGTTCTAGATGATTTTTCAGTGATAACACAGAGCTTCCAGGGTTCTTCTCACTCTTGCAACTTCACCTCCAATTCTCTGGAGTAGCTAAGTTTCAAACATGATTGATCTATGGACAAGTGTACTCACGAATGATATCCCATATTGGCTTCAGAGTCCGTGACTTTGGGGAATCCATTTCCTCGACAACACACACCTTAAAACTTCCAAATTTGTGAAGTTTGAAGAACTTCAAGGATTAAAACTTGTGCACCTTTTCCTGGATATGACAGCTACGAAAGGTCTGGCCCATCCTTGGGTGGATCTCATCTTCTCAAACTTCAAACAATAGAAATTCTTCCTCCAAGGAATTTTTCCCACAATTTATTCTAATCTTTATCACTGTAAGTGATCTAGACCTTCGACGCACTCCTTGCAATTCTCTTATTGAAACTTGAAGTTTGTGGAAAATACTCATGTGCACTCCTTACACTTCTTCTTTTTCTGGAACCTTGAATGTCCTTAGGTGCACACTTGTGCTATTTCTCCTGACCTTTATCAATATAAGTGATTCAAACCTCTAATGCACTCCTTGCACTACTCCTTGAAAACTTAAGGCTTGAATTATTTTGCAAAATATTCCTGCGCAATCCTTGCGCTCGTCCTCCAAGAGAATATTTCAACACTTGACTAAGTGTTGTCCCTATGAACACCTTGCATGGGTCTTCTTTGATATTTTACACTCAAATGAATATACATGCACTCCTTGCACTCACTCTACACTATTCCCCTATCTCTCATCAGCTATTGAGTCTAAAAAGGACTCTTACTTCACACTCCTTACAGCAGGATTTCACAAGAGAAAAAATTAAAACTTATAGAACATCAAAGATTCATTCATTCAACCATGAAAATACACATACAAGCATATAAGCATAAAAAATAGATAAAATAACATTACCTAATTTACTTAGAGATAAGCAAACTCAAAATTTGAAGCAAATCTCATTTATTATATTTCTTCAGCAAAACATTTACGAGGTGTTCTTGTATCTCTCAACTTCACTTCTTCAACAATATAATAAATAAAATTCATCAACCTCTTTTGGAAATATATTACATACATTTAGACATGAAGGGGCTTCTCGATCCTTCCCTCCATACTATTCTAATGCTATCATTTCACAATTAAGGAAACCTACCTTTAATCTTATTACATGAAATGGATAATTACAACCCAGATATGAGTCGATGCTCGAAATATGTACAGTCCTACAGGTAATTAAATAAATTATAATCTCCTGGAGCACATGTAATGGATCTTTCCTCAAAATATTAAAGGTACTTTGATTATAAAGGTTAAATATTACAAAGGTTTAAAATATAAAGTGATGTGCCCTCCTTGGTATCCAAACCAATTTTGAATGTGTTGTGCTCAATGTTGAGTTGTCCTCCACTATGCCTCATTTGATGATGACGATGATGCTCCTGCATCATACTCCCATGTTGAGAAAAATCATGAGCTCCTACTCATGGATCCTCTGCTACTATGGTTGAGATCCTCCTTGGTCCCAAACTTTAAATCAAAGATTCCCACCTACTTCTCTTCATTTCTACTGTTGTTGTTGCCATTCTCCCACTACTACAAGATTTTCTCTTAGTCTCCAGATCATATATTTTAGGGTTCCACAGATCTTACCACTTCGGTCTTCTCTTGTCTCTTTGGCTGATATTTCTATCAACCCTCTCAAATCCATAGTCTCCTTGTCCATCCTATCCCCTAGCTGGCTCTTTTGCTGCAACTCTCTCTTTCTCTCCTAATAGTCTCCTTGCTGCAGGTTCTTGCGACTTCTACCCATTGGATGCTTCTCTTTGTTCTTTATTTCTTCAAGACTTTTTCCTTCTTGAAGGTTCCCCTTGAAATCCTTCAAGATTGCATTCCTTTGGTATTCTTCCTCCACCTTTGGATGATTTAACCAATTCTACAACATTTCTAGCTCCTATCATTGAGTGAGTATCGAATCTGAATGCTCGTCTTGGACATTTCTCTAGCTCACAACTATGTGGGCATCCTCTTCCTTCTTTTCCTCTTGAAAAAAACTTATCTTCTTTCCATTATCCTTCTCTTTGACAGTATCCAATGGCCATATTTATTTTACATATGCCATCACACTCAAACTGTTATTTTTAAAAGCCTCTGGATCCTTGGCCTCTTCCCTAGATGCCTCCCGCACCACTTTCTCAAAAGTATGAGCACTTGTGAAAATCGTTCTAAGAGATATAAGGATCTCCCCTATCCTCAGAATACAACATTGGGGATATTATTCTTCCTTCAAAGGTTCCTTCCCACTCATGAGAAGTATATTTGAAATAGCTTCTTCTTTAACTCCTTTATCTTCTATCGACAACAACATATGCTTAGACCCATTTTTCTCAAGGGTATAAGTGTTCTTCCTTCCGTCATGTATGACATTCCTTTCATATTTCCAAGTTCTTCCCAACAAAACATGAAAAACAACCATGGGTATGAAATCACATAAAAATCCATCATTATAACCACCAATATTAAATTCAACTTTACATTGTCTACTTACCATGACCTGATGTCCTTTTTGCAACCACAACACCTTATATGAATTCGGATCTGCAGTTGTCTCCAAAGTTAGATTTTCCACCATCTCTATGGATACTAATTTATTAGTTCTCCCACTGTCTATGATCACCTTTCATATCCTATATTTGGTCTTGCAAGCAGTTTTGAACAAACTGTTCCTCTAAATTGCTTCTCATACCTCTGTCTCTAGCTTTATGAGAGATTTCTTGATCATGAGTGATCTTGATCCAGATTTTATGAGAAGAAAAAAATGACCACAGATTGTTAACAGGTGCTTAACAAAAAATCACAAAGATACAGTAAAACTGGTTTTCTATTCAATAAGGAAATAAGCAGAAACTGTAAAATGCAGTGGAAACAAGCTTGCTAGAATGGTGGCGGTTTATCTCTGAGAACAGATGTGATGGCTACGCTCATTGAAAGAAGATGATTACAATGAGGCTATGAAGGCCTTTTTACTATAAACAGGAATTCCAAAGACCTTAGACATCCAAAAACATAACGTTAGGAGATGAAGCGCCAAAAGTCATGTGGGCCCTGTTTGGGTAAGTTAGTACATCAACTTCCCGGGGTCGTAACTTTTGCATACGATCTCCATTTTAGGCGTATGATAGCCCGTTGGAAAGGTATCATTGAGTATGTTCATTTTTGGGGCTCAATAATTCATTTATCTATAATTGAGAAGCTTGATCCAGAAAAACCTTCATTTAGGCCCTCAAAATGGCCCCGGAAGTTAAAACGACTAAAAATAGTAAATTGTCAAAATTGCCAGAAAATTGTTTTGAGCCAATTGGAAAAGATGGTTGGCCACCAATATCCACCTGGATCAATCCTCCCTCCTCACAAAGCAATGGTATCCATTTCATTGAGTTCCCCCATCAGATGAGGAAATTTCTGTTGAATTTGGCCCCGGGTGAGCCACTTGCCTTGGTGCAGGAGCTGCACTGCTTTGACAACTCGATAAAGATGGATCCTTTGTTGTCAAGTTACCTTGATTTGTGTGTCCACAATATGATCATTGGATGCCTATTATATGCATTCGGGGTTGACCTATGTTGGTGTCATCTTTTCTACTACGTTTGAGGTGTCCAATAATGGTGGGAAATAAGGGTGAAGGAGATCCATGTTGAACACTAGGTGCAGGCTAAGGAAAGGAGGAATGTTGATATTAAAAGAATTATCCCCCATGGCCTTGTTGATGGTGTATGGACCATAACGGAGTGGGAGAATCTTTCTATCAAGTACTGTAAGGTGTTCTTTTTGCAAGTGAAACCAAACTTTATCGCCCACCTGAAACTTATGTGGCACACGATGTTCATCATGGCACTTCTTGTACTTATCATTGGACTTCTGTAAGATATCTTGAACTTGTTGGCGGATGTGCTGGATCTGCTCAATGAACTGAGCGGATTTTTTAGCTTCAGTTGGAGCAGGAAATGAGTTGGTTGAGGTGACCGCAAAGGGAAGTGCAACATCTATTGGAACCAATGGTTGGAATCCCAACCCCACCTGAAAGGGGTTGTGTTCGGTTGAGCTATGTAGGGCTCGATTGTAGCTATGTTGGACATAAGGAAGTCTCTCATCCCATGTATGAGGGTTCTTTGAATTATACATGAGAAGGATGTGCACAATCATTCGATTTACGACCTCATTTTGGCCATTTTTCTTGGGGTGGAAGGTCGTTGATTTGGTGATCTTGGTGTCCAGCAGTGACCAGAGGCTCGACCAGAATGTGTTGATAAATCGACTGTGCTGATCTAAGACAATGGTTTTTGGGATTACAAAATGTACCCAGACTCATTCAAAGAAGAGATTGGCAGTGGCCTCTACTGTGATGTTCTTCTTCAGGCAACCAAAATCGCCATCTTAGAAAAGCGATGAACAACAAAAAAAACACAGTCATTTCCCCACTTAGTGGATGGGAAGCCCAACATGTAGTCCATTGAGATGGATTCCCATGGCCTATCAGGAGTAGGAAGAGGGGTGTATAGGCCCTGTTTATTAGTGGTCAGTTTGGAAATATCGCAGGTAGTGCAGGACCTGATATACTTGCTAACCTCCTCTCAAAGTTTTGGCTAGTAGAAATGTTTATGTAGAATCGTCATTGTCTTTTCGATGCCGAAGTGTCCTACCACCAAACTGTAGTGGGATTCCTAGATCGGCTTCGCTCGCTCACTTGATGGAACAAATATATGGCCCAGAGGACACAACAACCCATATTGAAGATGGAAATTATCGACAACTACGATTTCACCCAACATTTGGTAGGTGGTGGAGAGGTCCACATTTGTCTCATAGAGTTGGGGCCATCCATAGGTCTCATGGCCACAAGAGTCTATCACCATGGTGAGTGCCACGACTGGCGGTTTGTTGAGACAATCAGCGACGCGATTGGTGCTTCATGTTTTATACTTGATGTTGAGGTGAAATTGTTGCAAGTATGTGGACCACATTTGATGGTGATCATTCTGCAATTTTCCTTGTGTCTTCATGAACTACACTGGCTTATGATCAGTGTGGATGATTGTTTCCTTCCCAAGAATGTAATGTCTCCACTGGCATAAGGCTTGTACAATGGAATACATTTCTTTGTCATAAGTAGGGTACTTATGGAAAGCATTTGATAGTGTCTCACTGTGATAGGCCACAGGGTGGCCCTATTGAGTGAGAACGACACCCACCGCATAGTATGAAGCATCTGTCACAATCACAAAGGGTTGTTGTAGGTATGGTAGTGAAATTAATGGGGTTGAGCACAAGAGATGCTTCAAATCGTAGAACTATTGTTGTTGGGTTCATCCCCACGCAAATTTCACCTTACCACCACCCCTGGTTATTTGGCTGAGGGCCCATGAAATATGGTAGAATCCCAACACGAACCTGTAGTAGAAATTGGAAAGGCCCAAGAAGCTCCAAAGCTCAGTGAGTGTGGTTGGGGCTGGCTAGTCACAGATGACTTGCATCTTGGATGGATCCACATGTATTCCATGCTGATCAATTATGTAGCCCAGGTAATGCACCCTATCCATGCCCAAGGATAATTTTTCCAAGTTGGCATATATATTTTGTTGTCGCAAGGTGTGAAAAACCTGTTAAATATGATACAAGTGTTCGACCCAAGTATTGATGTAAATGAGAATGTCATCCAGATAAACCACTACAAAATTATTGACGAATGGTCACAGGATATCATCCATCATCCTCATGAAAGTGGTTGGAACATTTGTCAAACCAAAGGGCATGACCAACCATTCAAAAAGGCCTTCCTTTGAATTGAAGGCAATTTTCCATACATCTATCTGTTCTATCAAGCCCTGGTGGTAACTAGACTTCAGATCAATGTTACTGAAGTATTTGGCCCCCATGAGTTGATCAAGGAGGTTGTTGATTCAGGGAATTAGGTACCATTTTCTGACCATGATTTTATTCAGATCCGATTAATCAATGTAGAGTTGCCAAGTTCCATCTTTCTTCTATACCATCATGATTGGGCTCCTGCAAGGTGATAAGCTAGGACGGATGTGCCCCTTGTGGATCAGTTCTTGGATATGTTGCTTGATCTCCTCATTCTCTAACAGAGAGAGGCGATATAATGGCCCATTGGGCAGTGGCGCGTCAGGGGTCAAATCGATGGGGTGCTTGACCTAGTAGTGCAGAGGTACCCCGATTGGTGAGGATAAGATGTTTGAGTATTCTTCCATGACCTTATCTACTTTCTTCTACTGTGTTGAGAGGTAGGCCACAGAGACCCTAGATGTGGTTATGATCTTTCGCTTATTCTGAGAGTGAATCATGAAGAAGACAAACTTCCCTATTTGAGAGATGACCTTCCTGTATTTCTTAGTAGAGATCAAGGAAATAAGTGGGACTGCCTTGGGTATCCTGTACAATTTCCTGTTCAAAGTAATAATAACACTACGAGGCCTAGACTCATATACAACATGACAATTCTATAAATAAGGTTGGCCCAAAAGAACATCACAAACTTTGAGAGGATCAACATCACACAATACCTCATATTTGAAGGGCTTGATGTCATATGATAGTCGATACTGTTGGCTGACGTGGAGATCGCTTCCTTGGCGGAGCCATCCAATGGTGTAGGGTTGTGGGTGTGGAGTTTTCGATAGGGCCAGCCACTTTACAACCTATACTGAGATGAGGTTCTTCTGGCTACTGCTATCAATGATGAAGTACAACAGGGCACCTTTTACCCACATCTATGAATGGAAGAGGCGTTCTCCTTCTTCTGGCTCATCTGGTTCATGAGGCTGGGGCTTGGTGGTAGAAATAGTGGCACTGGGTTCTGCATCAATGATCTGTCTCTCCCTTTCTGGTTCTGGCTCAGAATCTGAACCCTCATCTGATTCAAAGGGTTTCACTTTGGCCACCAAAGACTTCTTTGAGCGACAGTCAGGAGTGTTATTCCAAGGGATATTATGGAAGTCACACCACTTCTAGGTATCTTTATTTGTCTTTCCGGTGTCCTTCTTTTCTTGCAGCTTCGACTAGTTGTCCTGATACTATCCATATTTTCTCTATCCTTTTTTCTGTTGGTTACCGCCACCCTTTCCCGGATTTTTTTGTGTGGGGTTCCCAGGCCAAAATTTCCGCGTCTTTTATTTGAACTTCTACTCAATTTTGATGGAATCTCGATAGGCTGCATCCAAGGATGAGATGTCCAGAAATTCCATTTTGGTATGGATATATCTATGCAGAGCACCGCAATACTTCAACACTAGATTTCTCTCTGAGTCTTTTATACCCATGTATACCCGTAGTGTGGTCCCTTTGGTATACATGTCGTGATAACTTCTGATAGGGTAGTATTTTTCCTTAATATCATCCTTGAAGGATTCCCAGGTGGTCGTGACTGTAAATAATGAGGGTTCCTCTTTTTCCCACAAATCTTTGACACGGGGAATGACTTTGAGGAGTGCAAAAGTAATCTTTTCTCTATTCGAAAAGTTATGGATAGAAAAATACGCTTCTAGTAGATTTAACCACTTGTCTACAACATTTGCATCTATATGACCTTCAAATATAGGAATATCGAAGTTTATTTGTACCTTGAAAGGGGTGGCACCTCCACTCGAAGAAGATGCGTCGCATGTTGGTAGTCGTCGAAGGATTTGTGCAAAACTATCCATCATCTCATTCCATTGTTGCACGAGGGCTTCCTCAATCAACAGTTTGAAAGGATATCATGTCCCATCATCTTTATTTTCTCCTTCCATGAGAGGTCGCTTGGGCATGCAAGATCTTTTGTCCTCAAGAGAAACAAGCTCGACACCCAACTCTTTGTACTCCGACCTCGTTGGGGACATGCATTAAGACGACAAGGAGCAGACCGCTATGACACCACTGGTCTGTATTTTATGAGAAGAAACAAATGACTACAGATTATTAACAAGTTCTTAAAAAAAAATAATAGAGATATAGTAAAATTGGTTTCCTATTCAATAAGGAAATAAGATGAAGCTGTAAAATGCAGTGGAAACAAGCTTGTTGGAATGGTGGTGGCTTATCTCTGAGAAGAGAGGTGACAGATACACTCATTCACAAGAATATGATTATAATGAGGCTCTGAAGGCCTTTTTACAATAAACAAGAATTCCAAAAACCCTAGAAATCCAAAAACCTAACCCTAGGAGATGAAGCACCAAAAATCATGTGGGCTTCGTCTGGGTAAGTTAGTATATCAACTTCCCGGGATTGTAACCTTTGCATACGATCTATGTTTTAAGCGTATGATAGCCCATTGGAAAGGTATCTTCGAGGATATTCATTTTGGAGGCTCAATGATTCCTTTGAATATCATTGAAAATCTATATCCCAGAAAACCTTCATTTAGGCCCTAAAAATGGCCGTGAAAGTTAAAACTACTAAAAATAGTAAATTGCCAAAATTGCCAGAGAATTGTTTTGAGCCAGTTGGAAAAGGTGGGTGTCCACTGATATCCACCTGGATCAATCATCCCTCCTTAGGAATAAATGGTCTCCATTTCTTTGATTTCCCCCATTATATGAGGAAATTTATGTTGAATTTGGCCCCAGGTGAGCCACTTGCCTTGGTGCAGGATCTGCCCTGCTTTGATGAGTCGATAAAGTTGGATCCTTTGTTGTCGAGTTCCCTTGATATTTGTGTCCAAAATATGATCATTGGATGCCAGTTGTATGAAATCAGGGTTGAGATCTGTTGGTGTCAGTTGTTCTACTACGTCTGAGGTGTCCAATAATGGTGGGAAATAAGGGTGAAGGACATCCACATTGAACATTGGGTGCAGGCCAAGGAAAGGAGGAATGTTGAGCTTAGAATAATTATTCCCCACAACCTTGGTGATGGTGTATGTCCCATAACATAGTGGGTGAAGATTTCGATGGGGTCCTGTAAGGAGTTCTTTCTGCAAGTGAAACCAAACTTTTTCTCCCACCTGAAACTTATGTCGCACCCGATGTTGATCATAGCACTTCTTGTACTTGTCATTGGAATTATGTAGGATATATTGAACCTTATGGTGGATGTACTATATCCTCTCAATGAACTAGGTGGCTTTGTTAGCTTTAGCTGGAGCAGGAGATGAGTCGGTCGAGGTGACCGCAAGGAGAAGTGCAACATCTATGGGACCCAATGGTTGGAATACCAAACCCACCTGAAAGGGGTTGTGGCTAGTTGAGCTATGCAGGGCTCAGTTGTAGCTATGTTTGACATAAATAAGGATCTCATCCCATGTGCGAGGTTTCTTTGAATTATACATGTGAAGGATGTGCACAATTAGTCGATTTACGACCTCGGTTTGGCCATCTCTCTGGGGGTGGAAGGTTGTGGATTTGGTGAGCTTGGTGTCCAACAGTGACCAGAGGCTCGAGTAGAATGTGTTGAGAAATAGTCTGTCCCGATATGAGAAAATGGTTTGTGGGATTCCAAAATGTACCTAGACTCGTTCAAAGAATATCTTGGAAGTGGCCTCTGTTGTGATGTTCTTCTTGCAGGAAACCAGAATCACAATCTTGGAAAAGTGATCAACAATGACAAAAACACAGTCATTTCCTCGCTTGGTGGATGGGAGGCCCAACATGTAGTCCATTGACATGGATTTCCATGGCTTGTCAGGAGTAGGAAGAGTGGTGTACAGGCCTTGTTTCTTAGTGGTCAATTTTGAAATAGCATAGGCAGTGCAGGACCTGATATACTTGCTAAACTCCTGTCAAAGTTTTGGCCAGTAGAAATGTTTCTGTATCATCACCACTGTCTTTTCAATGTTGAAGTGTCTTGCCACCCAAATGTAGTGGGCTTACCAGATCATCTTCACTCACTCACTTGATGGAACACATATATGGCCTAAACGACACAACAACCCATCCTGAAGATGGAAATTATCGACAACTGTGTTTGCAACCAACATTCGGTAGGTGGTGGAGAAGTTTGGGTCTATCTCATAGAGTTGGGGGTAACCATAGGTCTCATGGATACAGGATTATAGCCACATGGTGAGTTCCACAACTAGTGGTTTTCTAAGGAAATCAACGATGTCATTTGTCCTTCCTGTTTTATACTTGATGTTGAGGTGGAATTGCTGCAAGTATGTGGACCACTTCTGATGGCGATCATTCTGCAATTTTCCTTGTGTCTGCATGAACTGTAGTGGCTTATGATCAATGTGGATGACTATCTCCTTCCCAAGAATGTAATGTCTCCATTGGTAGCAGGCTTTCACAATGGATTATATTTCTTTGTCGTAAGAAGGGTACTTACAAACAACATCTGATAGTGTCTCACTGTGATAGGCCACGGGGTGGCCGTGGTAAGTGAGAATAGTGCCCACCGCATAGTATGAAGAATATGTACTGATATCAAAGAGTTGTTGTAGGTCTGGTAATGAAAGTAATGGGGCTGAGCACAAGCACTGCTTCAAATCTTTGAATGCTTGTTGTTGGGACTGACCCCACACAAATTTCGCCTTACCACCACCCTTGGTTATTTGGCTGAGGGCCCATTCAATATGGGAGAATCCCAACATGAACTTGCGGTAGAAATTGGCAAGGCCCAAGAAGCTCTGAAGCTCAGTGAGTGTGGTTGGGGATGGCTAGTCACAGATGACTTGGATCTTGTATGGATCCACATGTATGCCATGGTGATCAATTACGTAGCCCAGGTAATGGACCCTATCCATGCTGAAGGAGAATTTTTCTAGGTTGGCATATAACTTGTGTTTCCACAGGGTGTGCAAAACCTGTTGAATATGTTGCAAGTGTTCAGCCCAAGTCTTGTTGTAAATGAGAATGTCATCTAGATACACCACTACAAAAGTATTGGCGAATGGTCACATAATATCGTCCATCATCCTCATGAATGTGGTTGGAGCATTTGTTAAACCAAAGGGCATGGCCAACCATTCAAAAAGTCCTTCCTTTGACTTGAAGGAAATTTTCCATACATCTGTTTGTTCTATCAGGACCTGGTGGTAACCAGACTTCAAATCAATATTATTGAAGTATTTGTCCCCTGTGATTTGATCAAGGAGGTCGTCGATTCGGGGAATCAGGTATGAGTTTCTGACTATGATTTTATTCAAAGCTCGATAATCAATGCAGAGTCACCAGGTTCCATATTTCTTTCATACCATCACGATTGGGCTCCCACAAGGTGATGAGTTGGGACAGATGTTCCCCTTGTGGATCACTTCTTGGATCTGTCGCTTGATATCCTCATTATCTAACAGAGAGTGATGATAGAATGGCCCATTGGGAAGTGATATGCTGTGGGTCAGATCATTGGGGTGCTTGACTTGGCAGTACAGAGGTACCCCGGTAGGTGAGGAGAAGATATCTTAGTATTCTTCCACGACCTTATTTACGTGCTTCTGTTGTGTGGAGAGATCGGCCATAGAGACCCTGGATGTGGCTGTGATATTTATCTTATTTTAAGAGCGAATCATGAAGAAGACAAACTTCCCCATCTGAGAGATGACCTTCCTGCATTGCTTAGTGGAGATCAAGGAAATAACACTAGGTGGGACTGCCTTGGGTATCCTGTACAGTTTCCTGTTCAAAGTAATATTAACACTATGAGGCCTAGACTCATATACACCATGATGTTTCCATAAATAAGGTTGGCCCACAATAACATCACAAACTTTGAGAGGAGAAACATCACACAATAACTCGTCTTTGAAGGGCTTGATGTCGTACAAAATTTGACACTGTTGGATGACGTAGAGATCGCTTCCTTCAAAGATCCATCCAATGGTCTAGGGTTGTGGGTGTGGCATTTTCCACAGGGCCAACCGCTTGACAACCTCTTCTGAGATGAGGTTCTTCTGGCTACTGCTATCAACGATGAAAAGAAACAGGATTCCTTTTACCCACATCTATGAATGGAAGAGGCATTTTCCTTCTCCCGGCTCGTCTGGTTCACCAAGTTGGAGCTTGGTTGTAGTAGTGGTGGCATTGGGTTCCACGTCAATGATCCGTCTTCCCCTTTCTGGTTCTGGCTCAGAATATGAACCCGCATCTGATTCAGAGGCTTTCACTTCGGCCACTAGCGATTTCTTTTAGTGGAAGTCAACAATGTTATGCCAAGGGATCTTATGCAAGTCGCACCACTTCCAGGTATCTTTCTTTGTCTTTTTGGTGTCCTTATTTTCTTGTGGATTGGACTAGTTGTCTTGATACTATCCATATTTTTTATGTCCTTTTTTCTATGGGTTAGGGCCATCCTTTCTCGGATTTTGTTGTGAGGGGTTCCCAGGCCCAAATTTCCATGTCTTTTGTTTGAGCTTCTACTCGATTTTGATGGCATATCGGTAGGTCATGCCTAATGATGAGATGTCCAAAAATTCCATTTTGGTCTATATGTATCTATGCAGAGCATCGTGATACTTGCACAATAGATGTCTCTCTGAATATTTGATACCCATCTTGGTGCGCAAGGTATGAAAGATATTTGTGAAATATGTCACTACTTGGTCTCTTTCTTGTCGCAGTGTGGTACATTTGGTATACAAATCGTCATAACTTCTGACAGGGTATTATTGTTCCTTAATATAATCCCTGAAGGATTCCCAGGTGGATGTGACTATAAATAATGAGGGTTCCTCTATTTTCTTTTTCTCACATAAAGTTTCCCACCAATCTTTGACATGGGGAATGACTTTGAGGAGCACAAAAGTAATATTTTCTCTATTCGAAAAGTTATGGACATAAAAATACCCTTCTAGTAGATTCAACCACTTGTCTATGACATATGAATCTATATGACCTTCAAATATAGGAATATCGAAGTTTATTTGTACCTTGAAGGGGGTGACGCCTCTGCTTGAAGAATATGCATCCCCTGTTGGTAGTCTCTTAAGGATTTGCTTGAAACTATTCATCATCTCATTCCTTTGTTGTGGGAGGGATTCCTCAATCAACAGTTTGAAAGGATCTCCTATCCCATCATATTTCATTTCTCCTTCCATGAGAGGTTGCTTGGGAATACGATAGATTTTGTTCTCAAGAGAAACAAGCTCGAGACCCAACTCTTTGTACTCCGACCTTGTTGGGGACATGCATTAATACAACAAGGAGCAGACCGCTCTAATACCACTGATCTAGATTTTATGAGTAGAAAAAAATTACTACAGATTATTAACAGGTTATTAACACAAAATAACAGAGATACAGTAAAACTGGTTTTCTATTCAATAAGGAAATAAGTTGAAATTGTAAAATGCAGCGGAAACAAGCTTGCTAGAATGGTGGTGGTTTATCTCTGAGAAGAGTTGTGACGACTGCGCTCATTCACAAGAAGATGATTACAATGAGGCTCTGAAGGAATTTTTACAATAAACAGGAATTCCAAAAACCCTTTACATCCAAAAACCTAACCCTAGGAGATGGAGCGCCAAAAGTCATGTGGGCCTCGTTTGGGTAAGTTAGTACATCAACTTCTCGGGGTCGTAACTTTTGTATATGATCTCTATTTTAGGCGTATGATAGCCTGTTGGAAAGGTATCGTCGAGGAGATTTATTTTGGTTCTCAATCATGCCTTCTTCCATCATTGAGAATATTGATCCCGAAAAACCTTCATTTAGGCCCTTAAAATGGCCCCGAAAGTTGAAACTGCTAAAAATAGTAAATTGCCAAAATTGCCAGAAAACTGTTTTGAGCCAGTTGGAAAAGGTGGGTGCCCACTGATATCCACCTGGATCAATCCTCCCTCCTTAGGAAGAAATGTTCTCCATTGCATTGATTTCCGCCATCATATGAGGAAATTTCTGTTGAATTAGGCCCTGGGTGAGCCACTTGCCTTGGTGCAGGAGCTGCCCTGCTTTGACGACTTGATAAAGATGGATCCTTTGTTGTCAAGTTCCCTTGATCTGTGTGTCCACAATATGATCGTTGGATGCATATTGTATGTATTCGAGGTTGAGCTCTGTTGGTTTCATATGTTCTGCTACATCTGAGGTGTCCAATAATGGTGGGAAATAAGGAAAAAGGAGATCCAAACTACTACATATTGAAAAATTTGCGACGAAAGTACTCTTTCGTCGCAACATGCAAGATAAAAGGTTCAATGTTTCTATATCCACCCTATATTCATCACTATCTCGACGCATGTAGTTTGACTAAATTATTATGCTCAATGTTCGTCGCAAGAGCAACGAATGTAGTTTATCAGTCACAAGAACGACGACTTACCTAACCTTAAAATTGACTGTTAAAAATGACCTTAAATAAATAGGTGGAAAAGAAATATTTTTAGGTCAATATCATCGCAATTGCGATGATAGTGAACTAAAATTGGACTATAAATATTTGAATATTTAAATATGTTTCGACAATCTTTCTATAACATCGACGGTTCCGAAAGGGTATTTTTGTGCGGAAAAATGTCACAAAATGTTGTTAGAGGTGGGGAAAAAAGTAAAGCGGGTGAAAAGGTGATGGTAGATGTTATTGCCCTTGTAAAAAATGTTGCCTCAGACGTCCCACAAGAATTTTAATAGAAATAACTACAAAACATTGTAGGAAATATGGTCACATTGATGGTGGATCGAATGAATATCATCCCATGGTAATTACCTATATATTCATTATATTTTTTTATTTTGTAAATTTTATATAAAATTATATATATTTATATATATATTTCGAATGTTTGTTATAGTATACACTAATTTTGCATGATTGTTTGTAATTATAAAGTTAGAGTTGCCCTCTAACTTTGCCCAGAATATTGCACCAAGTATTAGTAGAAATGATGTTGTACAAGCTGAGGAACATCATCATGACCAAGAAAATGAGGATCTCATGGAAGAAGATGATGGGACAAATCAAATGATCCAAGATTTGTTTTCGCAGCCGGATGAGGATGGGGAAAATGATGGTATTTTTTATGAACCTCTATTAAAAAAGGCAAATAAATGCCTTTATGAAGGATCAAGAGCAAATCTTCTCTCTTCTACATTGTTGCTAGTGAACTTAAAGGTTATGAATAATTTGTCGAACACTTGTATGCCACAGATACTAAGGTATGTAATATGTTTCATCTCATACTATACATACATGCTGATTTTTTTATATTTGTTTTTAGTGTTAATTAATGTGTAAAATAAGAATGCAATTTTTACGATTAATATTCTTACATTAACTAGTTGTTTGTTATGTTTTAGATTGTTAGGTGAATTTTTGTTACCATCGTCAAATATTTTACCTCGCACATATTGAGGTTTGCATGCCATTATGAAAGACATTGCAATGGATTATAAAACTATAGATGCATGTCCTAATGACCATATTATATATTATGGACAACATGTTTCAAAAATCGAATGTCCGCAATGTATTATCAGTAGATATTGAACCAATCAAGTAACAAAAAGGGTGCCTTGAAACGTTCTTCGTCATATTCCCATAATTCCATGTTTGCAGCGATTATTCAGGTGTGAAATCATAGCATAATTTATGGATTCCTATGCATGTAACAGAAGTGGAGATGGTGTTCTTTGAATGTCTGTCGATGGTTATGCATTTAGGGAAATTAAGGAAAAATGGGCATATTTCAAAGATGAACCTTGTAATGTTAGGCTTTCATTGGCAGCTGACGGTGTTAATCCATTCAGAGAGATTAGGTCTATTTACTCAGTGTGGCCTATTTGTGTTATCAACAATAACATTCCTCCTTGGATGTCAATAAAGAGGGAGCATATAATGTTGACAATGATTGTTCCAGGTATTTGTTTACATTACTTTTTTGAATTTAACATTTTCATTCGTTTCAATTTTTGCATAATATATTTTGTTTATTTATTTAATTATATATATTACATGATATCATTCCTTTAGTCATTATGTGTAATTTCAAACAATTAGGTAAGTACCAGGTTAAACATATGAATGTATATATCAAGCCTCCTATCGACGAGCTACTAAAGTTATGGGCTGGCATCACAATGTATGACATATGTAAACCAATCGGGGAGAAGAAATTTAAATTCCGTGGAATACTTTTATGGACAATTCATGATGCCCTTAGACCAACACATTTTGTGGTATGTATAAGCATTATAATATTTCTCTTTAATACTATATAGTATTTTAATGTTATCATGGTGCATGTTTAATTTTTAAATAATCTCAACGTATAATTGACATTAATCCATTTGTTGCAGGTCTTCAACCAAAGGGTAAATTTTTATGTCCAGTTTGTGGCCCTAAGATGAAGTATCATCATTCAAAAAGTTTAGGAAATATGGTGTTTGATGAGTATAGGCACCTTCTTCCTAAGAACCATAGGTATCGTACTACTGAAAAACATCTTTTCAATGGGAAAGAAGAGATTGCTTTAAAACCACAAAGAATGACACCTCACCTATGGAGGTTGGAATATAATAGAAATCGTCAAGGTACTCAATTTCATAATGTATCGTAGATCATGTAATGTTTTGAATGTTTATTTTAATCATTGAATTTATTTTACCGTATTTGATAATTGTTTTTGTGATTTCTTTTATGCTTCATGAAGGTCGCAATCATCATGAAGGTATTAATAATTGGCTTCCACGAGGAATGACATCTTATCCCACTCAATTCATGAGGTTGCCCTACTATGAGGAGCTAAAAATATCTCATTTGTTTGATACAATCCATATCGGGAAGAATGTGACTGAAATGTTATGGTGAATCATAGATGGTAGGAGGGACAAAGAAAAAATTGTCAAAATTTGTACTAACATTCAGTAATCCAATCATGCAATGAGAAGTGTGATCCGATATTCAAATAGATCATATGGAGTACTAGACCAAAATAACCTTCCATGGTTATTAACAGAGAAACAAAACAATGATGTAAAAGAGGTCATTCAAAGAATTAAATTTCCCATGAGTTTTGCTTCAAACATACAAAATATCTTAATGAAGAAAGGTGAATTTGGTGGGGTAAACACACATGATTGGCATACCTTCATTAAGGTAATAATTTTGGTATACATATTTATATATTTTGGCCTTATGGATATTTTATTTTATTTATTTTTGCTTGTCTACTTTGGTCGAAACAAATAATGATTCATTTTGTTGTTACAGTATGTTCTATCGTATCTCTCCCAAACGACTTTGACAACAATGTCAAAAAAGTTATATATGATCTTGGAAAACACATGAGGTAAGACGTAGTTGTGATTTATATGCGAAATGTTCTTTCAAATTATTGTTGTACTTAATGACACATGTTTTACTTGTAATGTAATGTAATATATTATATTATGTTATGTTGAAACATGTTATTTTCTTGTGTCACGATCTCATGTAGATGGTTGTCATTGAAACAAATCCATGAAGATGATATAAAGTATTCGAAGAGAGAAATTCCTCGTCTAATGTGTGAAATGCAAAAGTATATACCTCCTACATTTTTCAATGCACAAGAACACTACCTCATACACCAAGTTGAGGAGATTGAAATTTGTGGACTTGTTCACACAAGGTTAATGTGGATGGTGGAGAGGCACTTGAAATCATTGAAGGCGTTGGTTAGACAAAGAGCACATCTTGAGGGTTCTATGGTGGAGGGATATATGGTATATCAATCCATGGTGTATATTAGTCAGTATCTTCCTAAATTGGCAGTGCCAACTATGCATGCAGTGGATCACATTTGGGATGTGAACTCCATCAAAAATTTTGAAGATTAGGATCATCTGTTGGGGAAAGGTAGAATGAAAAAAATGAGAGGTAATATATTAATAATTGTGATAATTTATATTAATAATACATATAAAGTTTCGTTTTTGTGTATATGATCATACTCATTAATATATTAATATAATTTATTTCATAAATTATAGATCTTTCTAATTACCTACATATTGTACGTTATAACTACTATTTAATATTGGTGAATTATGTTTTTTTGATTCAGTTGCTCAAGAGTGGCATGCATATGCATTGCAAACAATCTTGACTAGATGAATGTGTGGATTGAAATATGTAAACAACATAACGGAGGTAGGTTATCATGGAAACGACTGTCTGAATTGGTTAGAGAAGCTTGTCGTAACGAAGATGCCAATGTTACGCAGCGGGAAATTGATCTAGCATATGGTTTGAAAGATGGACAGGTAAGTAATTTCACCCATTTTATTCATTTATTTTATATTATACTAATGTGACTACATGTGTACTGTATTTTTCAGATACTTTTGAAGTTATATAAAATATATGTTAATTTATTAATTGACAATGCATCTTTTACATATCTGACATATTGCAGTTGAAACACCACAAGGCTATGTGGTGCAATGGTCATGAATTTCGCATCAAACAATTGGATGAAACCAGGAAAACTTATGATAGTGGGATAACTGCAGTATTCTAGGTTACTAATGTTTCCTCTAGGAGTGATAGACATCCCCAAGAATCTTAAAATAGATACTATGGGTATTTAAACGATATACTTGAGTGTGACTTTAATTCCTTAAAATTAGTTATGTTCGATGTCAAATGGTATAGGTTACAAATGCATGAACGTGATGAGGAAAGAACTGTTATTCAACATGCCAACGGATTTCCAATGATTAAAACAACGATGTTTAAAAGAGGACATGATAGCTATGTTTTTCCAAGCCAATGTGAACAGGTATTTTACTCAAATGTTCCAGGTGAAAGGGATTGGTCATTTTTTGTTAGATATGATCCAAGAGGAAGGCCAATTAAGTATACTCATTTACAGGAAGAAGATGATATTGAAGATCAAGAAGATGATTCGACAGAATATCAGACAGAGCTGGAAGATCATGGAGGGTCGATAGATGAAGAAGACAAAGAAGATCATGATGTAGGTGTAGGAGACAACATTGCAATTCATGATGATGATGTAGATGAAAATATGCTCGAAAACGACATTGATGACGATGATGATATCATCAATCCTTTCAACATCTTTTAGAACCAGATGATGATACAGATGTCGAGTTCGATGAAGAATATAAAGATAGATAATTAGGATGATTACACAGATGTTGAGGTTGGATTAGGTACGTGAATATATAATATTTTAATTTTTATGAATTATTCTCTTAAAATAATTTACTTTTAATGTCATGGGTTAATTACATGTTTTTATGTTTTATGCGACGTTTTTATATCCTAGGTTACATGTTGTTTAATTATTATTTGAAACCTGAAAATAGTTGTCAATATAGCAAAGTACGTGGTAGACTAAAAATATCATTTAGAAACACATAATTTCATGTACCTTCATTAATTTTTGTTTTTGTAGATTCTATGCATGAATCTTAATAGGACGTTACTTTTGATTATTTTATATTTTATAGATTGGGTTTTGGGGATCGATTGAGAGTGATGTGAGAGGGAGGGGAGGGGCCATGTGAGCTTTCACCTTCACGTGGTTGGCCTTGTTCAGTAGAGGATAAATTATTCTTGAAACCAATATAATATCTTTCATTTTTATACCATCATGATCGTATAATATTTCATCAATATTGTTACCTGTTTGAATCTTCTTAGAATTGAGATTCGTTACATAGTCATTGAAGAAAGACAAAATACTTATGTAATGGATATTAATTTGGTATTTTTGTGGCACATTTTATTCCATTATTATGTTTTGTACAAAAATAACGAGGAATGAAGAACGAGGAATAATGAACGAGGAACGAAATTGCACGAGGACTAGACACCAACAACAGGGACCTGCGAATGGGGCCAACGTTGAAATTTTTTCAAACAGTTTTTGTATGCACTGAAATTTGTCATGGATAGACTATTGGCATGCCTTAACGATATGAGAAGGTTTATGGACTCAAATTTGAGTGAAACACCCACTTTCTTCCATCATCAATTCATCATGTAAACCATAAACCCTAATTTTCTTTCAGAGTACCCAATTTGGTTGATGCAAGTTTTAGGCTTTCATCGGTCTTTCTTCATTTTTCTTTCAGGTTATACATTAATGTATATACAATGTATCTGTGTCATATTCATGATGAAAATTCCCTCTATTTCATTTATTTCTTAATCAACACCATCAAGATACTAGAGGCGGGCAATAGTGACACGTGAATGGGACCAACGTTGAAATGTTTTCAAACTGTATCTGTATGCATTGAAATTTGACTTGGATAGACTAATCGCATGCCTTAAACCTATGGGAGGGTTTATGGACTCAAATTTTACTGACACACCCACTTTCTTCCATCATCAATTCATCATGGAAACCATAAACCCTATTTTTCATATGTTCTAGTAGATATGTTAATGATTCCAAGTTTCATATTTGTATTTGACTGAAGGTCCAGCTAGCTTGAAAAGTGTCAAATTGAGATTTCAAGTTGATAAAAAAATTATGAAATGAATCCAAGCATCATTTGATATCATCGCAAGAGAGACAAATGTAAATAATATTGTGATGAATTTGCTATACTATCGACGAAAAATGTTCGTCGATAGTATAGCTAATTCATCGCAAGAATATTGTGTCTAATTTGAATGGTGTTACATGGTTTTCAAGGCGTGTAGGGCTTATGTTATGGTGCAGTGTAGTTTAGTCTATAATAACAATCTCTATGTCAAACCTCAAAATGTATAGTACCATATCTTGTTCATAAGACAAATATTCTTGGTATGTTTCCTTTGTGGATATGGTGGCTCAAGCCCTCAATACACATAATGCCAAACAATGAAACATAATAATTTTACTATTTAATGATAGTGTTATTTCACCCATGGTTAAGGAAATAACTTAAGGTTCTTAGGTCCTATTTGAATGAGGAACGAAAATTGCACAAGGACTAGACACCAACAATAGGGACCTGCGATTAGGGCCAACCTTGAAATTTTTTCAAACAGCTTCTGTATACACTGAAATTTTTCATGGATAGACTACTGGCATGAATTAACGATATGGGAGAGTTTCTGGACTCTAATTTCAGTGACACACCCACTTTATTCATCATCAATTCATCATGTAAACCATAAACCCTATTTTTCTTTCAGAGTACCCAATTTTGTTGACGTAAGTTTTAGGCTTTCATCGGTCTTTCTTAATTTTTCTTTTAGGTTCTACATTAATGTATATACAATGTATCTACATCATATTTTTGATGAAAAATCCCTCTATTTAATTGATTTCTTAATCAACACCATCAAGATACTAGAGGTGGGCAATAGTGACATATGAATGGGGCCAACGTTGAAATGTTTTCAAACTATATCTGTATGCATTGAAATTTGACCTGGATAGACTAATCGCATGCCTTAACAATATGGGAGGGTTTATGGACTCAAATTTGAGTGACACACCCACTTTCTTCCATCATCAATTCATCATGGAAACCATAAACCCTACTTTTCATATGTTCTAGTAGATATGTTAATGATTCCAAGTTTCATATTTGTATTTGATTGAAGGTCCAACTAGCTTGCAAAGTATCAAATTGAGATTTCAAGTTGATAAAAAATATATAAAATGAATCCAAGAATCATTTGATATCGTCGCAAGAGAGACGAATGTAAATAATCTTGCGACAAATTCGCTATAAAATCGACAAAAAAAGTTCGTCGATAATATAGCTAATTCGTCGCAAGAATATTGTGTCTAATTTGAATGGTGTTACATGGTTTTCAAGGAGTGTAGAGCTTATATTATGGTGCAATGTAGTGTATTCTATAAGAACAATATCTATTCCAAACCTCAAAATGGATAGTACCATATCTTGTTCATAAGAAAAATATTCTTGGTATGTTTCCTTTGTGGATATGGCACCTCAAGCCCTCAGTAGACATGATCCCAAACAATGAAACGTAACAATTTTACTATTGGATAGTGTTATGTCACCCATGGTTAAGGAAATAAATTAAGGTTATTAGGTCCTATTTTAATGTTCTTAGAATTGAGATCCGTTACATAGTCCTTGAAAAAAGACAAAAGACTTATGTAGCGGATATTAATTTGGTCTTTGTGTGGGACATTTTATGCCATTAGTATGTAATTTTGTACAAAAATAATGGATCTTGGGGACTACACCATGGTCAAGGAATGAGGAAAGAGGAACGAGGAAAGAGGAATGAGGAATGATAAACGAGGAACACATAACAAGGAACAAGGAATGGAAATTGTACTAGGACTAGGCATCAACAACAGTGATGTGTGAATGGGGCCAACGTTGAAACTTTTTCAAACAATTTCTGTATGCACTACAATTTGTCATGGATATACTATTTGCATGCCTTAACTATATGGGAGGGTTTCTAGAGTCAAATGTCACTCACACACCCACTTTATTCCATCATCATGAATTCATCATGTAAACCATAAACCCTAATTTTCTTTCAAAGTACACAATTTGGTTGACGCAAGTTTTACGTTTTCGTCAGTCCTTCTTCATTTTTCTTTCAGGTTCTAAATTAATGTATATGCAATGTATCTATGTCATAGTTTTGATTAAAAATCACCCTTTTTTGTTGATTTCTTAATCAACACCATAAAAATACTAGAGGTGGGAAACAGTGACATGTGAATGGGGCCAAGGTTGAAATTTTTTCAAACTGTATCTGTATGCATTGAAATTTGACATGGATAGGATATTCACATGCCTTAATGATATGGGATGTTTTTTGGACTCAAATTTCACTCACAAACCCACTTTATTACATCATCATATCATCATGGAAACCATCCATACACACAAAGACACATAAATTATTTTAATAGTATGTATGTCCATCCTTGTCCTTCTAGTCAACTTAGGGTTTCCTACTAACTATGATGGTAACATTAATTCCCTATGGTGAAAATGAGCACATAAATTATTTTAACATTATGTATGTCCATCCCTGTCCTACTAGTCAACTTAGGGTTTCCTACTAACTATGATGGTAACATTAATTCTTGGCCCAAGGAAATTTTGATCCAAATGATTTGTAAAAAAATTGCAAGAAAACCAAGTTATTGTCTAGTGATTGTTTCTTTTCTAGGATAGTAAGGAAGTAGTAATATACAAATTTTCCATTTGCAAGCCTCAGATAATCCACCAAGACATTGTTTTTGGATGAGGTAGTTAAGGGTTTCAATAACCATCACATAAAAGGTTAGTGGAAAAGGGAATTCTTGACGACTAGAGTGGAAAGTAGTCTCGTGTGAGAAATTGATCATCAACCATCTCTTTGAGGGTAGTCATTATTTCAACCAACATTATAATCCTTTGATCAAATACCCATTATTCCTTTTGCATCGACTTTCTTGGGACTACATCAACACAAGTTTGCATATATAAATTTATTTCCTTTGTTATAATTCCTTGAGATTGAAAAACCAGCTTGTTATGATTATCAAACTCCTTTTCAATGTTCCCCTGGTCAATGATTCTATTGTTTTTTATTTTGAGGGCCTTAATATGATTCACAAATTCCTTGGATGTCAGATATTTGAAAAATATCAATAGGATTCTCACATGTCTTAAGCCAATGGGACCCAACTTTTATTTGGCACCCCCTTACTTTATATGTCTCATCAACCTTTAGTATTTGTCATTGTTTGGTCAGTTGTTATTCACTGAGGGGATAAGCTTGTATTCTTAAATATGTTAATTGTGTGGCTAACAATTATATCCTCCACTCAATTCCCATTATGTTGTGTTGAGGTTCATTATTCATTTATAAATTATTTTTTTGAGTGGGTATACGTTCCGTATATTTAAGAACATATTAGTTAGTATGGTCATGGGATACCTTCATTGAATTTTACATTTATCAGTGGTAACATTGGTCGAGTGTGATGGGTAATTTTCCTTCTCATCATTCACTTGAGTGGATTCTTCCCTTTGGGTCTAGTTATTAGTTTTGATTCTATATTATAGCAACAAAAAACTTATATTATCCATATTCCAATGCTACAATGATCCACTATCAAATGATTTATTTCCTCTAAGCAATCCTCTAGTTATACTACTCTTTCCCTTTGGATTCATATAGTTCATCTTTCTTGCTTCTAGAGGATTCACTAGAAATAGCCAACTCCTCATTCACTATTGCAACTTATTAAATCAATAATTATTAAATATTATCCTTTTTTTAATGCAATTGTGTTGGCTCACTAATCATCAATGACTATTTCTCCTTCTAGGTGTGACCTTCCTAGTAAGGCATCACGTGTTCTTAATTTTCCATGTGTTTTAATTGCTATGAAATCTATCATAAATACCTTTACATATATGCATACTCACGTTGTTAATATTCTAAAGGGTCTATTCTAGTATGATATATCATCCTTAATCAAAACTATGGTGGTCACAATTTTGGTTTCTCTAATTATTTTTGTCTCCATCATAATGATTATTCTATAATCACCATCTAATACTATTAAATTGGGTAGAGTGAGATCTTCTATTTCCATATGGAATTGAAATCATTAATAGTCCAATTGATAATGTTGTTGTGATCCTTGGAATCTATTGAATGAATTCAATATGAAGTGTTCATTGATCACCTTGTCGAAGTGACTGATGTATTTTATTGTCAACCAACAACTCTAGTGGCCTCAATTTTGATTTCTTTAACTTTCCCCATGTATCCTTCATAATATTGTTTACTATGGAACCATCATCCAATAACATATTGGTTAGAGAGAGATCTCCTATTTCCATATGTATTTTTGTGCTCCATCCTTGTCTAGGATCATAATGTTTGTAACATATACTTCTTGTTTCATCGTATCAATAAATTTCTGGTATTGATGTCATTAATAGTCTAATTGATTGTCATGATAGCCCTCTGAATATGTAGAATTAATTCTTCCCAAGTTCCTCATTCATCTCCATGTTGAAGCCCTAGTTATAGCTTTTAGCATCTATCAACTCATTGTTCAATTATGTGTAGGTCAACATGAATTATAGAGTTTTCCTATTAGTATCATGCCTTCCATGTTCCATGGAAATCAACTCAAATTCTCTCTCTTGTGCTAGTTTGAACATTCTTTGCATTTAGTTCCTCATTTCTCTAGTGTGTGTTGGTTGAAATAGATTATTTTGTATCTGTGTCAACAAACACATTCTACTTAATTGTTTTCTTAATACAATGAATTTACAATTCTCTACTAATGATTCTCCTGTTATTTTGGTGTCACTAGACACATCTTCCTTTTCAGCGATGTGTTACACATCAAAATTACTCACTTCAATAGTGTCGCAAGTGTCGTCATTACAAGTGTTGCAACTGTCGCATCTTGCTCACAAGTGTTGCAAGTGTCAAGAAAAACATACTGCCAAGATGCCTATGTCATACTTATAATGA
The DNA here is from genome assembly GCA_009831015.1 of Picea engelmannii. Lineage (NCBI taxonomy): Eukaryota > Viridiplantae > Streptophyta > Pinopsida > Pinales > Pinaceae > Picea > Picea engelmannii. Next base: position 263,735 of record ML793850.1, on the reverse strand, counting down.
CATAAAAAAGACACTTGAAACACCTCAAACACTTGATTTGGAAGAAGAGGAATGGTTAACTGGAGTTATGTACCTCTTGCCATCTCAAAGAACCATTGAATTTGAGTTTTTAGAAGAGAGCGCTCCCCTATACCCCTCTCAGGAGTGCTGGTGCACCCCTATGCACTAGATGGGAGTGTTATAACACTCCCTCTGCCCTTCTGGAGAGTGCTACTGCTTTTGGGAGTGCTGGTGCAACTCTATAGCTTACTAGGGAGTGTTATAATGCTCTGACAACCCTTTTGAAGGAGCACTACCTATTCTGGGTAGCAGTTGGTTTGTTGAGGAGAATGGGGGAAAGATCATTTCAATCTTGGAAGGCAGTTGGATTCGAATCCCTAGTCCAACCATGATATTAGGGAGGATCCCTGACTCAAGGAGGAAAATCCTCCACTTACCCCAAAGATATCTCAAGTGGTTGAGCCTCTCCAAAGCTATATAAGCAGGCTTTCTCATGGTGAATGGGGGATCTGGATGGAGAATCATACCAAACTTATGATCGCATAAGTGATATTTGGAGGAATGATTGGAAGCATGAAACCTATGATTTCATAGGAAACAAACAGTGAAGTGGAGGAAAATAATCAGCAAAGCTATCATCCTTCCGATCATGGGGCTTTTGAGCAAGGGTTAGACAAGGAGAACTTGACGAAACTGCAACATTCCATCTATGGCTGTAAGTAACGTTTTGTCCTCATTAATGTAATATGCTTGGTCTGTTTCTTTCTAATTTGTGTTTGAAATTACATGAATTTGTCTCTAAGTAGATAGGTCTGATTCGAACTAATCTTGATAGAATAGGAAGTGGTTGTACTATGTTTGTCTATAGGGCTTATCGAGGAGCTCAATATTGGAGTTCAACTCGGAGCGTACAGGGACAAACACCGGTAAAAGGTATGTCTTTCCTTGGTACTTTTCATGCATTAGTTTGGGTATACCTAAAAGGATGTCAGTGACCATGATAAGCACTTTCTGTCTTAGAGTTAAGAGTCTAGCTCTTCAAGGAGATCTACCTCTCCGCAGCAAGATTTTCCTTCAACAGAAATTGGCGACTCCGCTGGGGAATCGAATTGAAACTTTTGGTTTTGGTTTTTCCTCATATATATTGTATTACCCTTTGTTTTATTAGGCCTTGTTCACCCTCTATGTATGATTTCACTTGCTGATTCAATCCTCAATCCATCACATGCATCCTGATTGACAAAAAATTGACTGAGTTTTTGGTTTTTTTGACCTTTTTTTGAGTTTTTGAAGCCTGGCGCCCTTGTGCCCATGTTAGCCCAGTGACAACACTCCCTAAAGGTCTCAGACAAAGATTTATAATGTTCTGGTGGCCCTTACACTAGAGCGCCAACCTCATTTTTGCAAAATTACCTTTTAGAATTGTTTTTTTTGCAACTCAGTCTCTATTTTTTCCTTCGTCCAGCCTCTTGATGCTTCATTACATCTTCCTAATGACATTTGACCCTCTATCTTATGAGGAACAATCACCTTTTTGTTTAGAGTTGGTGGCCTTCTTCCTTATTTTTGAGTTTTTGTTGTTGAGAGCTTCAAATCAATCCACTGCTTTCTTCTCTCCTATCCGACTGAGCCGGAAATCTGGTGAAGGGCATCAACAATCGGTGAATCATCTTGTTCGGTTCTTTGAGGTCATTGTTCTTAAAACATCTCTCTTTTGTGTGAATTGCTTGATTTTGATTTGTTATCTTTTGTTTTCTGTTTTCTTCTTGTTTCAATCATAGCAAGAGGGTGTGTGTTGTTTGTGTGAAATCTGCTCATACTTGTCTGAATCTCCTTGATCTGAAAGGGTAGTTAGCAGGAGAAGTCTTTGCATTTAATTAATCATCATTCGCATAAAAAGGACAAAAGATACATTTTAGTGATTGGTTTTCATATTAGAAGGCATTTTTGAAAATGTTTTAGCATTGCATTAGATTCGATTGAGAACCAATTGATAGAGGACATTTCATGTTAGTGTTTGAAAGTGAAAACGACTCTTTCTCTTTCCCTTAAATAGGCATTCATTGAATAGAAACAATTGCTTATCATCTTTCATGCATCTTTTTGGGAATTGAGTCCTCATTCCATCAGTTTCACTTTTGCGCACCCTTTGAGTAAAGAACAACTATAAAACGAACGCTAACTAAAAATTATCTAGAACATTTTTGTTTTTTAGTATCTTCCACCAACAGTAGACTAGGGTTAGCACTTTGGATTAGGCTGTGAGTACAACTCTCAAAAATTTTCAAAAAAAACATTAGCATCCTTAGCTAGGGAGAGTCAAATCCAATTGTCGTATTGGATTTCTAGGATCCCCCTCTCACACAGGGGTTATGGACGAGGTTGCATTCGGGTGAATTATGGAGATTATCCCTCCATGGTTCAACTATTTGTAGTGGTCGGATTGTATATTGGGGGTCGCTTGGAGGTATACCCATGATTATGTGTGGGAGCCTCTCGAGTTGATTTCGGACTTGTTATCCTGCCCATACATTTTGGATCGGACCGTCGACTGTACCCACCCAGGGACTCACTGCGAATTGGTGTCTTTAGTTGCCATAATCTTTAGGTACTTACACAAGGTGACAATGAAGGGAAGTCTCACTGTACCTGGAACAGACATTGGTCAAAATCACTCGGGCTCCTTGGAGGGTAAATCCACAATTACTGTGTGGAAGCTTGCACCAAGGTGAAAGTCTGTTAAGCAGGTCGCCATTATAACTGTTCCACCATATCCCAACCCCTTCTCGACTTGATCACGCGACATTGGATTTCATCACCAACTAGTACGATCGTCGAGAGAAGTTTTTGTCTGCTTGGTTGATTCCTAGATTTTATTAGCGTATACTGTTTCTTTTTGTTAGTTTGCCCTAGATTTTCAGTGTGTTCTGTTATTTTCCACAATTGAGCCCATAGACGATCAAGGTCTTCGTCGATCACGTAGGATGCAAGGGCTTCCTCCGGAAGGCTATCAACCCTTACCTCCTAACCTTCCAGAAGAAAACTACCATAGAGAGGTAGAAAATCAATCCAACGCTGGAAGTGTTATTGCTCCTCCGTTAGATAACTTAAAAGGTGTTTTTCTCACGGTTGAAAATCCCACTACATCTATGTCGGTAACCCCTATCGAACCACTTTTAGTTCATTTAGACTCCCTTGGGAACATCATAGACGAAGAGGTCCCATGATTACCAGAGAGGATCTTTACTGAAACATATATGGGATCCATAGAACCAATCTTTGGTGACCAGTATAGGACTCTTGTTCATCCTAGCACCACAGTAGATACCAATCCCACACCTGCTCATTCTGTATGGAGGAATTCATTGAGACATGATCTCTATGAATGTTTCGAATCCTTTCGACAACCCTTTCATCCCCATGACCCTCCCAGTGAAACAGGACCATCCGGTCAAACCATGAATCACCCAGTCGATCAAGTTATTAACCCTACTGCTACACCAACATATGTCCATCCTAATGCTGGACTCATCACCTCTACTCATCCCCAAAACACTTCCATCTCTACCCCTGTTTCTACAAGCCTTTACTCTACAGCTCCACATGTTCCACAAGATCCTGTTGGGACATCTTCTCACCCGAGAATGCAGACCCCTGCTGGCCAAACACAACTAGCTGGAGGGAAACCACCATCCAATGAACCTTCCCCTCCTGGAGGACTACCTTTCCATAGCGTGCCTACCCCTCCCGGGGGACAACCACCTTTTCATGCTCCTCCTGGAGGGAAAACTCCATTTTCCAGTCATACCCCTATCATAAATCCATCGCTGGAAGGGGGGCAACCCTCGTTTGCTGGAAACCCTTCACAATCCTGGGGAGTATCTTCAAGAGGCACTTTTACTCCACCCCACATTGGGGGGCACTTGTATAATAACCCACTAGGAGGAGTATCCAATCCTGTCCCTTCTGGAACATCTTACGGGCAATCTTATCTGGGCGACATCCCAAACACCACTTGGAGTTCTCCAGGATGATAGTCTTATCCTCCTCATGGGCCTCATGTGTATCCGCCTCTGGGATCTACTCCTTACTATTCTCAAGGGAAAAATGTTTATCCTCCTCACGGACAAATAAATCACCCAGCCTATTATGTTCAGAACCCACCGGGTTATGCCAATGTTTCTCATGCACCATCGAATCCTTCTTCTCCTGGCCAACAACAACCATATGTAGGAGGAACTACTGGTTACAACTATGCACCTAACCCAGTCTATGGTCCTACTGATGTTCCTATGCCACACCAATATCATTCGCACATTAACCGACAGCTACCTTTCCTTGCAACTCTGTATCTCCTAGACTTGTCTCGGTTAACTAATGATCCTATTTCTCATTCACCGGTTTGGCCAGTCATTCCAGCTAAACTTCCTTCTAATATTCCAAAATTTGATGGAAACCTTGGCGAAGATCCGAACAACCATGTGATGAATTTCCATTTGTGGTGTTCATCAATCTCCCCCATGGATGATTCTATATGTTTGCGTCTTTTCCAGCGAACACTTACCGGTTTAGCAACAAAGTGGTATATTGAACTACCACATGCTTCTTTTCATGATTTCAATTCTCTTGCCATGTCTTTCCTCACACACTTTCAATTGCCTATTCGCTATGAGATGGGTACTAAACTCTTGACCTCCCTTCTTCAAACTAACTCCATGCATATCTCTGACCATATTCATGAGTGGATGCAACGACGAAGGATGATCAAGGTAGTCATTCCTGACATGCTATTGGTAGAATGGTTTACTAAATCACCGTTACCCCCAATCGCTCATGATGTCGCTATGGGTGGTGCGGTCATAGAGGAACAAGCCATCGCTCAGGCTTAGTATTTATATTTGGTTTATTCCCAATCTGGTACTTTGTATGATTTACTTCTGAATGCTTCTCGAGCTAATACCGATCCTTCTAAGCCATCATCCTCATCTCATGCGTATGGTGTTATCGGTTCCATCAAAACTCAATATTTTTCCAAATCGACTACACCCTCCTCTACCTCCCCCCAAACTCAGATCTCTGAGGTGAATGTAGTTCAATATGCCCCTTCGCAACAATGCGGAGGTAAGAAGAAGACAAAGAATAAATCAAAAAATTACAATGAACAAACAAAAAATCAAGCTTAACCACCTGCTACCGAAAACCAAACACAACGGAAGCTTAAATTCCTGTGTATCATTTGTGGTGACGATCACTACACTCGATACTGTCCACTTCGCAATGAAGTGGCTAAAAATTTCCAAGGAAAGTCTCAAACCGCTATGCTTACCCAGCCTTTTCCACAACAACAATCCATGGTTGCTCAAACCCCCTCTCCTGGGGGCAATTCTAGCGATCCTCATGATGAGGCCTCATTGAGTGCACATATTTATATGTTTAATGGGATCAATTTGACCACTTGCTCTAAAACATATGACAAACCAGGTAACCCTGATAAAGGAAAAGACACTAATTGTACTGGTAATTTACCGGATCCATCATCGTCTTCCGTTAGTCTTCCATCGATTAATCCTCTGTATGGACCACTCCAGATTGAGAAAACCATGTTCGACTCTATCTTACGCCCTTCGAAGAGAACTATACGTAAAGCTACCTTTAATCCTAGTTCACATGCCGCCCAAAACTACAACATTGTTGAAGATTTGGCTCAAGCACCGTGTGCTATGTCTGTGTTAGAAGTTCTACAGCACTGCCCCAGTCAACGTAGAACTCTCTTGGCTGCTCTTGGCTCTGTTGATCCTAAGTCGTCCAACCAGATCATGTTCAACCTAGACAATTACGCATCTCGACTCTCCCACCAACTTGCTTTCTAAGTTGATGTTGTTGTTCATAACCAACAAATCCATCGAACTATTCTGGATGAGGGAGCCTCGACTTGCGTCATGTATTTGGTGTGTTGGAAAGGTTTAAAATCACCAGCACTCAACAAATCCCCAACGATGATACGCGCCTTCGATGGGAGAGGTTTTCATCCCCATGGGATTTTACAGTCCTTGCCCATCCAATTGGGTGGCTAAACTATTACTGTTGATGTCGAGGTGGTCAATGCTCCCCTAGATTACAACTTGTTACTTGGAAGAAGTTGGTTTTATGCTATGACCGTCATTGCCTCGTCAGTTTTTCGATGTGTCCAATTTCCTCATCAGGGCAAAATTGTCATTGTTGATCAGTTGGATTTCTGCACGACCGATGCCCGCGCTCCCGCTACCAACAATATTCCTTTCTTGGGAGACCACAAGATCACATATGAAAGCATTGGTGTTGTCTTACTGAAATATTATAGCCTCATGTGTACCTTCCCTACACTAATTCCACCGACTACACATCATATTGCCATCATCGATATGATTTCGACCGCGGCTTATCAATATTTGGAATCATCTGACCCATGGATTGTACCTTGTCCATTGGAATTCGATGCACTAGGTGACACTGTGCCACTTAGTCCAGTAGAAACGTCATACGTTTATACCCAATTCACTTCTTCCTCATCAGATGACCAAGATCTATTGGCACCAGACGTTTCCTCGATGCAATCACGGTTGAGTCCCTTGTCGTCTGCGATCGACTACATTTCCCCAACTTTTCCTTTGGATGAATCTATTCTGGAGATGCTTCGCATTGACAAGTTACCTTGGGATAATAACCATCACCGATCCTCTTTTCTTCCCCCTCATGAAGAAATTTGGGCAGATATATAGTCTCTCTCCCCTCCTAATGTCGATTTTCTATCGTCTCCCATGCTTTCAACTTCCGATGATTTGGATCCGATAGTAAACATAGTGATTTCTTTGGTAGGGTTATTGGAGCCTAATCACCTTACTCCTATCGTGACCCTTGACATGTGTTCCATCCTGAGTGATTATCTTCCATCGAGTGAAGATCTTCTGGAAGCCATGACCGAGTTTTGTCCCTTGACATGGTATCCTTCCACAACATTATTCTCTTGGAAGCCATGATCAAGAAGCAGTCATGAGCATAGTTTCTCTTCTCTGTGGAAAGCTCGTTAAAAAATGAAATAGAGGCCTTAAGCATAGTTATTTTCTTGTGTCAAGCTCATTAAAAAATGAAACAGTCACCTCTCTTGAACCTTCTTTTCATCCACCCTTCTCCTTTTTCTCATCTACTAGAGAAATTGGTGACAACCTCAAAGTCGGTGAATGAATTGAAGCTTGGAGGGCATGTCTCCATCCTTTGCTGATCATTCTGGAGTTAAGCCACTAGCTTTCACACTGGGGGCATACCAAGCTTAGTCTTTGTTCTTTCTCATGCTCGTAAATACATGAGAATGTATCCGGGTAGACTTTTATCTATTTTTCGAACTTGTATGGATACACGAAAAAGGAACCCCATGTAGTCTCCTTTAAGCTCTTTTCAGGCTCTCTAAACATGAAAAGACTGTCGATTGATCTTGCTTCCTTTCCCACTCATTAAAAGGTTTGAAAGGGCATCTTTCGAGTGATAATTTATCTCTTTTTAGGCCTCGTGAGACTAACATTACTAAAAAGGACAACATTGGAGTCACCTTTAAGTTCTTTTCAGACTCTCTAAACATGAAAATTTTTCCGAGTGACCTTGTTCTCTTCATGCTCGTTAAAGTATTTGAAGAAAACGTCTGTTGAGCGACAGTTTATCTCTTTTTCAGCCTCATCAGACTACTTTACAAAAAAGGAACTGAGAGAGTTCTCTTTTATTGTTTTTCCAGACTCTATAATCATGAAAAACCTTTGAGTTTTCTGTCTTTGGACTCGTTAAACAAACATCGATAGGCCCATATGGGATCGAACCCTTACTTATTCTAGTTCATTAAACAAAGGAAGAGGTACTTACTGAAGGTGAGTTATATCGAGCATGTGTTACCCTCCTCGAGCTCGTTAAATTAAAAAGAGGTACTCGTCTATCTGGATGGGGGAAAAAATTGAAAGAACCAAGCCAAGCAGTTTTTGAGAACATTACCAAGTAACTCTTAGAGTCGTCCTTGAACATGACACTTTGTCTTCACGCATTCTAATACAATGAACCTCTACACTAAGTCAATCCTTTGAGTTTCTTTCACTCCTCTGGGTCACCTGACGTAAGTCACAGAATCCACTGCATCATCAAGTTTTGGCCCATGTCATGTTTCTGTTGTTGTGCCTCAGTGTTCAAGGGAAGTATCCACCTCGAGAGTCAGCCATCAAAAATATCTTGTCTCAATACCTGTGTCAGTCCATGTTCATTTGATCTACCAATTACATCTCTATGTATGTTTCGTGTCGTTGATGAGGGATACATCAAGGCCCTCCTTCGACGAGTCTTTTCCTGTTGACTTCAACACATTATCCAGGAACTAGCTTTAGAAACCAATTAGTACTTTGGGACCTGCATGCCTCAATGGAAAGCCTCCTCACGTCCAACAGTGGGTTTACATCATTGATATCTGATTGGATGATTCCATGGATGTTCGACTTCAGCTCATCCATTCACATTCATTGGAATGTACTAGGGCACCTTGGGAATCATTGACATTAATGGTGATTTCCCTCGTGCTTGTTAACAACTTACATCATTGACCGGTAATCAAGTGGTTTCTTCCATGTTCAACATCGAGACATCTATTCACATGGTTAGATTTGTACTACATCGAGAACAGTAAGAAGACCCTGGGTTGAGTGATCACTCTGATATGTACTTTGCCCAGGTTACAATGGAATTTCTTTTGAACAATGACACATATACTGTTACATAGATCCACTTTGTATTGGTCGTGGCTATGTCTTGTCATCTCATAGATCCACTGTATATTCTTCGTGGCTACAATCAGTTCAGGTCATGGGAGTATAGATTCACAGTGTATTCTCAGTGGCTATACCTTTTTATCAATACAATTATGGATCCGCAGTGTATTTTATGGCGGTCATATCTTGCAAGTCTTTATCACCCAAGCATAGGTATGCCTGCCTTGGGTTTGAAACATGTCAGAATATTTGTTGGATGTTTGTGTGCAGTTTCTGTCAGGTTCTCTGCATCTATACCCTTGCTTGAAACTCTACAAAGCATTTCAGTTATCAGTTCTCATCTTCTAACTTCATACTTTGGGGGGAAATTTGTTACACATCAAAATTACTCACTTCGATAGTGTCGCAAGTGTCATCATTACAAGTGTCGCATCTTGCTCACAAGTGTCGCAAGTGTCAAGCAAAGCATACTACCATGATGCCTATGTCATACTTATAACGACATCAAAAAGACACTTGAAACACCTCAAACACTTGATTTGGAATAAGAGGAATGGTTAACTGGAGTTATGTACCTCTTGCCATCTGAAAGAATCATTGAATTTGAGTTTTTAGAAGAGAGCGCTCCCCTATACCCCTCTCAGGAGTGCTGGCACACCCCTATGCACTAGATGGGAGTGTTATAACACTCCCTCTACCCTTCTGGAGAGTGCTACTGCTTTTGGGAGTGCTGGCACCCCCCTATAGCTTACTAGGGAGCGTTATAACGCTATGATATCCCTTTTGAAGGAGCACTACCTATTCTGGGCAGCAGTTGGTTTGTTGAGTAGAATGGGGGAAAGATATTTTCAATCTTGGAAGGTAGTTGGATTCGAATCCCTAGTCCAGCCATGATCTTAGGGAAGATCCCTAACTCAAGGAGGAAAATCCTCCACTTACCCCAAAGATATCTCAAGTGGTTGAGCCTCTCCAAATCTATATCAGCAGGCTTTCTCATGGTGAATGGGGGATCTGGATGGAGAATCATACCAAACTTATGATCTCATAAGTGATATTTGGAGGAATGATTGGAAGCATGAAACCTATGATCTCATAGGAAACACACAGTGAAGTGGAGGAAAATAATCAGCGAAGCTATCGTCATTCTGATCGTGGAGCTTTTGAGCAAGGGTTAGATAAGGAGAACTTGACAAAACTGCTACATTCCATCTATGGCTGTAAGTAACATTTTGTCCTCATTAATGTAATATGCTTGGTCTGTTTGTTTCTAATTTGTGTTTGACATTACATGAATTTGTCTCTAAGTAGATAGGTCTTCTTCGAACTAATCTCGATAGAATAGGAAGTGGTTGTACTCTGTTTGTCTACAGGGCTTATCGAGGAGCTCAAGATTGGAGTTCAACTCGGAGCGTGAAGGGACAAACACTATTAAAAGGTACGTCTTTCCTCCTTCCTCTTCATGAATTAGTTTGTGTAGACCTAAAAGGAAGTCAGTGACCATGATAAGCACTTTCTGTCTTAGAGTTAAGAGTCTAGCTCTTTGAGGAGATATACCTGTCCGCAGGAAGATTTTCCTTCAACACTATGTCAATTGACATAGCCATGACCTTTGTATTCTCGAGATTGTAGGGCCATCTTATGGTAGTCTTTGATGTTGTTTCAGTGCTCTTGAAGTCGAGATGTTGTATTAGGGGTTATGGTAGTTAAGCTCATTAGGAGTTACAAGTCAGATAAAGGTTACATTGGTTTAGAATTTTGCTTTATAGGGATTAGGGGTTAATGTTTATAGGGGTTAGGTATGGCGATAATTAAGGGTTAGGTGTTAGGGATGATAAGGGTTATAGTGTTATGGATTAAATTGGTTATATGTTTTGAGTATTATAAGGATTAATGTTTGTGATATATATGTATTAGGTGCTTAGGTTTAATAAGTTAGGCTTTATCTATTTGGGGTTTATAAGTTAGAAATTATAGAGGTTAGTGATTAGGGTTAACATAGGTGATAGACTAGTACTAATAATGGATAGATGTAATAGTTAATGTACATGTTTGGGGTTATAAGGGTTAAATATTAGGGTTAAATTTTCAATGGTTTAGGGGTTTTGGAATCTAAAAATTGTAGTGGTTATGAGACAAATGCGTTTGGGGAAATACATTATAGTGATTATAAGGGTTAATGGTCATAGGTTCTTAGGGGTTAGATGGTTACTTGGTAACAATGGTTGTACGTAATAGTATTAAAAATTATAGTTATAGGGGTTACATATTATAAGGGATATGGGTTAAACATTAAGGATGAAAAGGGTTAAGGGTTATAGAGGTTATGGGTTTAGGGTTCCATACATTAGTGTATATAGTTATTAGTTGATAATCCTTATAATTGTTATGGAATGTAAGGGTTAGGGATTATTTTTTATAGAGGTTAAGGATGAAACA
>ML793850.1:227748-250171 GCA_009831015.1 Picea engelmannii | reverse complement strand
ACTATATATTATATAATATATTCATATAACATATAACATATTATATAAAATATGACATATAATATAAAAAATATTTATAAAATGAAAATATTTTATATATTGTAAACATATATATGTTATATGTATGTTACATATATAACATACATATGTAACATATATATGTTATATATGTAACATATATATAACATATATATATTACAAATATATATCATACATATGTAACATATATATGTTATATATGCTACATATATAACATATATATTCTCCATTCGAACATAACCCGACCCCTAACCCCATTCACATTCGCATTCGAACTTGACCCCATCCCATTTGCATTTGAACTCGACCCCATCCCATTCGAATTTGAACTCAAATCCATTTGCATTCATCCCGACCCTTACATCCATTTCCAAACAAAACCCTTGATGTTGCATCCCCTACCAAACGATCCATAAAGGCAGACAGAGACCCCACCTAGTTGCCAAAGGACAAAGAGATAGAGGCCACAGAGACGTGTCCTGCCACAGAGATGTGGCCTATAACAAGAGATGCAGTTACCCCACCAAGGCGACACAGAGACAAAAAGCGACAAAGAAGTGAACTAGACCAACAATGACTTCCATTCCGGTAAATTTTCCTCACTCTTTTTCAAAATTTTCATTATGAAAATTCTAGGGCACACATGCATCATCATTTGAATGATATATTCTATATATTCGATCTAGGGTACCATGTTTGAATTGGATATTTTGAAGATTTGAGCTAGGGCATATTCAAATTTGAACTTTTGTTCCTAGGGTTTTCCTGGTGACAATGTTATCAGAGGGATAACATGAAATCTATGCCAACCATCTAAAACACTTCAAGAATCCATCTAAAATACCATAACTACAAATTGGGCAATCAAACAGTGTGAAATATCCTATAGTCCAAGTGTTTGTCAAAATTCCACACTCAGGAATTCAAATACAATTTCTATAGCAATGAGTAAATTCATAACCTCTATAAACATTTCAGTGGCAAATTGTTTGACGAAAGGCCAACACAGTAAAACCAAGAAAAAGACCAAAAATAATTGAGTGGGAATTTTTTAGTTTTAAATGCACACAAAGCTCTTCATTAATACATTTCTCATTTAGGAAATAAGGATCGGTATCCATATTGGCCATTCCTCATATCTTTATTCTCATCTAGTATAATCTTTGAACACCCCTACACTCATAATTGAATTTTTTTGACATGGACTATTCTTTTACCAGAATCCTAATAGTCTCATATTTTTAGCAAGCTAGGTGACAACAACAACAAGGCAGAGAGATTGCTACATGAACCTAGATGTGAAGGATTTCTACATAGCAGTTGTGTTAGGTTGAGATAGTTCAGGTGTTGGTTGGAGGATTTTTTCCATTTCATTATTTGGATAATGACATGGCAATTTCTGAGCCTTCCACATGTCTTTTTTATTTTCCATTTATTATCCAAACCAACTCCCTTTTTTTTCTCCCTTGTATATGTGGCATATTTTAATTGGTCCCAAAGTTGTTGATGTGGAAGTTCCCTACATCGTGGATATTTGATGGTATACATAGACATCTATACCCCGTTGTCTATATTCTATGCAAAAGAGTCGTGAGTCACTTAGGGAATCAAAATATTGTAATGCTATGAGTTTTCATTTCCAAAACCCTTACAAACTTTAAATATTTATAGAACTCAATGAAACCCATATTTATAGAACTCAATGAAACATATGCACTCTTCCTTTAAAGCATTGATTTTCCTCTTATGTTGTAATAGAGACTCCATGATAAAAATAGACCCTGCATTATGATTTTCTTCCCAAACATGAATTCTACCAATAGATAATAATATAGATGTCTGGTTCTCAACAATTAGGTCCTCCTGTTTATGAAGAAATTGATAGATTTATATTATTTTACAATAGGGATAGTGTCGAGGTTGGCTATGGCTCTCCATGCTACCTATAAACTAGAGCCATTACAACTATTTTGGGTGAATAAAAGCAAATTCCCCTTCAATAGACCCCTCCAAGAACTCCTCAAATGACCAATGAAGAATATCCCTAAACTACCTATGCCATTCTGACCAATGCCTTGAGATTTGTAAGATTGCATCGAGAGTTGTGAACGGACTCATGAGTTGTGAAGATACCTTGGGAGATGTGAAAATTACAAATGACATAATGAATCCCATGCAATATCCACTTAGCCACAATGTCCATTCACCATTAATCTGACCAATATGTAATTGTGGCCTTTAAATAATGGTGTGTCCCATTTGTCCTTTTTGGATGGAATGAGTCAAGGTAATTAAAAAAATTGACATTTTTTGGATGGAGTGAGTCAAGGTAATGGACAACAACAACAATGTCACTTATCCCATTGTCAATAACTCACACCAATGCCTTGGCCTTTACAATTTTGTATCCATCGATGGGTTACGAATAAATAACAATTCTCGTATTTGTTACTTAACAATTTACTTTACTCTCAATTCCTCGCTCCCTTTTGACATGTATAGTCCACCTTTACCTTTCTACCGTTTCTTCTCCTTGGGTCGAGGAATCACATCCTCCACCTTAGCCACCTTGGTTCCCTCTTCCCTAGTCATGACCTCCATTTTTATTGTCAGTATCTGAGATGGAGGTCCTAAGGTGCTAAGTATGTAATGGTGGGGTCAGTTGTTAAGATGATGGGGAGGTAGGGTTTAAGGGAATGTGTTTCACCTTATTTTTTATACTAAATGAAAAAAAAAAATCATCATAACATCTTCATGAATGATGCCCATGCATCCAAATGCAACCATGTAACCAAATGCAACTAGTGAGCCAATGAAAGCATCTTGTCTCCTCTAAAGTACAATGTCCCTTTCCCATGTGCTTAGTTATTGTGAAAAATAGGGAAACATCAAAGTTTGAATGCTTGTATGTTGGAATCTCTATCAGTATTGGCATGAATACTAAACTGAGTATCTATGAATGAAATATTCCATTAGGTGGATGCAGCAATGAAAATGATATGCTACAACATATGTCTATCCACTCTTGAAGAGGGTTTTTGAAAACTCTATCATACCACATAATTTACTCTTTCCTTCTGAGAATTTATGTCTTGTTACCATGATATTGTTGTTCATATACATGTAGCTTCAAATTTGTCTTTGATCCCAGAGTAAAAGGTTGAAACTTTAGCACACGAACGATTTAATTTGTAATCTTTCCTTGGTCACACGGGTTGTAAGAAAAAGTCACATTTTCAACTTCAAATCTTGCTAGAATCCTTGTGATTTTTCCTATAGCATAAAGGACACATTCAGACCATTCATCCTCAAAGGCTAACCCTACATTTTCCAACATTTCATCAATATGATGTCTCCTAAGAATGCTATACAATACTTTATCTAATATTAATTTGACACCGAAGTTCCTGGCAGCCGGATCTTGGAGTTGTGTTAAAGCATTAGAAAATGGTGAACATTTTCTAAGTTTAGGGTGGTATAATCAAACTTTCCAGGAAAAACATCCTTTCACAATAGCTCTAAGATGTCTCCATGCATGAATTGTTGTCCACCAGAGGCTTTGCAACTATTTAGTATATTTTTCCTAGACATCTCCTGAGTATTTATATCCTTGTATGACCGATGCATATTCTTTGTTTGTTGACCCTCCAAGTCTTGTTTTCTAAACTTTGAAACAGTGATGGGAATATAGGGTATACCTGCTAGAATAAATCATGAACAAAAGATAAGGAATCCTTCTAAATGAATTGAATTGATTCCATATGAGGTTCAAGTGTCCAAGGTAAGTTCTTACCAAGGCATTTAAAGGTATAAACTTGATGGCGTGTCTCCTTGTTAAAAACCTTTAATCTTTGAAGATTGAGAAATGAGAGTGCAATGTTGCCTTCTCCTTGTTTAACCCTGAATACCATGTCATCACCTACCATTTCTACTTGTGCATCCACATTGTAGATATCCAACATTATTCCATTATTCCATGCCTACAATATTGTTCACTACCATGTTGGAGATGCATATTTACCATTCGAGACTTCTCATAGCCCAATTTTGCATGTAGAGGACCATCATTTGAATAGGAAATTATAAGTTCAAATTTGAGATCCCTCGCTTCTTCATTCTCGTGTGCGATGATAAATGGTTTGATCCAGCCTCACGTGTCCTTCTTGCAATGGTTTTGATCCAACCTGAGGATAGACATTCCTTGATAGGCCATACTTACCTTGTTAATGTGCTCCTAAAGGATCGTATTGCATATACAAGGAGAAACATGATCATTTACACCATCGTGTAACTCACCAGCCTACTGGTAAAATTTACTCCATGGTAGGAAAAACAGATAGGTTTTATGACCATTGAACTGTAGGCTTGATGACCATTTCATTACATTGATCATCATCTAGCATAATAAAGAAAACCTTCTTCAACATCGGGAAAGTGTTCGAGCTCCATGATATTAACCCTAGGGAGTTCAGAATATCATGATCCTCATTTTTTTTTTTGTCTAGGGCTCCTCCCTTGTTATTCATTGGTCAACATGAAACATTAAGGTTTCATCGCCACCAAGTTTATGGAGAGGATTGCATGATTGGGAGACCAAACTTTCAACTAGAGAATGCATGCATTCTTCACCATTCTGACCAATACATATATCATAAGTAGGAGAGCCTTCAAAATATACAATACAAGACCCATTATTGTTGAGTTGTAAATCAATGTTTTCACTAAGAGAATCAAGAAGATCAACATACACTTTTTTGACCTCAATAAACTGTCCAAACTCTTTGTCCTCAATCTTAAGGACACCAAAGAGATCATGGTCACTATTTCCATTTTCTTATTGGTCTTTTGTAGTACACATATCAACACATGGGCAGTCCTCTTCCATATCTTCAATGGTAATCTTAGTATGCCTCTCAGAGACACCAAAGAGTATGCCTCTCACAGAAACTAAAGAGTATGCCTCTCAGAGACACCAGAGGTGTATTCATGTAATTCGTTTCCACCAGCATTTGGAGGTTCTAATTGATCTTCTAGTATATCTAAATTAGAACAATAAACCAAACTTATTTCTATGTATATTCCATCCTTCTAATTGGCTCCAAAAATTATAGCAAGTTATTATTCTAGGGAAGCAATGGTATACTCATATGCCAAGAGAACACATCCCTCATTTTACTTGTCCATGAAACTTGAGGCACCATCACAAATCTAGTTTTTGACAATGGGAGGGTTCGTTGTTGGGTTGAAAATGGCCATGGAATGCTCATAGAACTCATTGTCTAGGTTGATGTTGCAATCTAGAAATAATGGGTTGTCCTCATGAGAATTTGTTTGGATCATATTACCACCATAAAATTGAAAGGGGCATCAAACCATAGTTATTCAATCTCAAGCATGTGCTCAAACTTTAATTTGATTACATCACCAAAAACATGGTGACCCTCTTCCTCATACTTGTCATGCAATTGTTCTTCTAGTGAAACAATGACATATTCATATGACAAGGGCCCAAATCCTTTGGTAGAAGTGGGGCTTTTTGTAGGGATGAAGGTGACTAGGGGTTGTTCCCCTACTACATGATGCTCTAACAACTCTTTAGATAAGACGATGGGTTGATCATCACTCTGAAGGTATTTATTTTCTACAACATCGACCGATAATTTATTGCCTTAAACCTTTCAACCAACTTATTGAAAAGCATATCCATGGGATTATTTGATAGGATTGAAAAGTGTCATCAAGTTTCTTGCTTCTTTCCATGCAATGTTGAAGAAAAAAATCCTCGTCGTAGAATTATTCAAGAACCTACTCACAATCACAAAATCCTGCAAAAGGCTTTGATGAAACTTGAAAATGAAGACACAACCCTTGGACAATCTTTACGAAACCATTAATGTGTTGCAATTCCTCTCAACATACAAACGAACAATTTCATCATAATATCCTTATGAATAACATTTAGGTCTTCCATAAAATCCCTAGTTGTGACCTCCATTTGTATTGTCAGTATCTGAGATGGAGGTCTTAAGGTGCTAAGTATGTAATGGTGGGGTTATTTGTTAAGATGATGGGGAGGTAGGGTTTAAGGGAATGTGTTTCACCTTATTTTTTATACTAAATGAAAAAAAAAAATCCATCATAACATCTCCATGAATGATGCCCATGTAGCCAAATGCACGTGGAATATGTGTCACTTATCATGCAACATGGATTAGGTAGATACCCTATCTTACGACCACTTCCCTTGCCACCCTTAAGTCCTTATTTAATTCCATAGGTTCATCATCCAATATGGTTTAGCATGTTCTTTTGTTGTTGTCGGGATTTGGTGGTCTATGCTTGTCATGGTGTAGCCTAGAATTTGGTGGGTGGTGTCTTCTTGGCATGGGTCTTATAGATGTATTATCAATTATGATATATGGTTTTGGTTATCTTGGTTGTTGTAGTGCACTATGGAGTTTCCTATATATGGTCTCTAATATGGTGATTGGTCATGTTTTTCTTAGAGATCGTGGTGTACTATAGAATTTAGTGGGCCACGAATTGTGCTCATTGTGGCATAGCCTAAAATCTTGTGGGTGCTCTATGTTTCCCATGGGTTTCATGGTTATGGTCTCGATTATGGTTTTTTTTTGTGGTTGTCTTAGCGATCACGATGCACTCTGGAATTTGGTTGTTGTTCCATGTTTTTCATTCCTCTCTCGGGTTTGGTCTCGATTATGGTGTTTTGTAGTGGTTGTCGATGTGTGGTAAAACATTTCATGGAGGAGGGTTGTTTTTCCATAGTAGTTTCATTGCTACCTCTTGCATACATTGGTAGATTGGTTGGAATTGTTGGTATTTGGAATATAGAAAGGGATGTGTTTTACTTGTGACAGTGTTCTTCAAATTGTATTCTTCCATATGTGTTTTATTTTCGAGTTGGTCTTTAGCACATAGAAAAGTATGTGTTTTGCTTGTTAACATGTTTTTTGGTTTGGATCTATCCTTGTGTCTTTTCATTTTGTATGTGATATGGTTTTCATGTTGTTATGTCCCATGTTCAACCCTAGGTTTATTTGATTCCTACAAAGATATTATTGTTTCCCTATAGTATTGGGTTTTAGGATGGCCTTGTGGGAGTTGACAATGCAACACATGGGGGTTTGCAAAAATTAGAGGTGTTTTGTGTCATGTGGTTCCTCTTCCTTAAGTAGAGGGTACCTAGTTGGGTTATCCTAGTCTAGTATTTATGTTTTTCTATACCATTTCTAGAAGTTATGGCATTGCTCAAGTTCAAGTGAGAATTTTTTGTTTCGGTTAATTTTTCACAAATCCAACAAACAACAACCTTAATACTATTTTTTTCTTAGATCCATATGATAAATTTATCATGTCCTTAGTGTTCTCATATTTTTAATATGTCCTTAATATGTCCAAAATCAAGAGGGATATCACATTAAATTAGGTGGTTGATCACTAATATTGGTAATTGCACCCTAGTCTAATTGTGCATCCAAAACTAAAGATATAAATTTTTTATTTAGAACTGTGAATAAGATGATAGACTACTAACTAACAACACGTGCACATGCAACTGAAGGTACAACCAAACAGGTACCTATCATATATTTCTTCATCGAGTGAGGAAAGATTAGGACAAATAGAGGCCAAAAATGCAATTGCATCTAGTAGATATGATAAGAAAATAAGGACCAGAAGTGAAAAAGTCAGAATAAAATTTTGTAGACGCATGGAATTTTTTCTTCTCGAAGGAGGATCATGCTCTTATGCTGATGAGAGCATAGGAGACATAGATGTTCCACTCAGGTATAAGCATCTAGTGAAGCAATGGGTACCTAAGGAACTACCTCCTATAGACGCTGACTTCGTTGTCAATAATAGGACATATCGCATTGCACCATCCTCCCTCCATGGCTTGGGGATATTTTCCATGGATGGAATAATTGTAAAATACAATATAGTAACTGAATTGATGGAATATTTCAGACCGTGTTACAATTATAACGATTGGATGCGGTTGGTCCGGTACATGTGAAGTATGCAATGATATGCACTCACTGCAAATTATATACAACTAATAAACAAGGATAAAAATAAGGGAAAACTATCTATATTGATGGAAGGACTAAAGGTTATGGAAATATCGTAGGGTTTATAAATAGAACACGACCCAGGACAACAAACAAACAAAAAAATTTCATATATGAGGGACATGAAGAGAATCAGGTAGTCCTGTGCACAATAGAAAAGATAGCTCTCGGGGAAGAGTTGTTAGTGGATTACCATTTGAATCGAATAAAAACATTGACTAATAGTGTGCAAGTTCTTATGCAACACCTCTTTAAGAAACATCTACTTATTGCATTGTATTTTTTTATTATCTTTAACATTGTTGTAAATATTATCTTTAACATTGTTCTAATTATATTATAATGTGGCAGGATGATCGTGGAAAAGGGCCAGCTGTAGAACATGTAAATGATTATCAAATTCCACTTTCATTTTACGTTGTTTTTATTATTTGCTTATATAATTTTATTGAAATAACATTGTTTTTGCTGAAATTATATGTAGTCAGAAGGCCATGTGGATCATGATCATTCCGCCAATGAGGAGGAGTTTTATTCTTGCATTGATCCGATGCTCTTATTAAAAAAAAAGATCATTAAAGCTAAAAAGGAACTTGTTAGCTTGTTAGATCGTCCAGAACAAACTCCCAACATCAAAGAAAAGATCAAGCTTCTTATGTCACAACTTAACACATATAAGGTAATAAACATAATTTAATTTTTTTTTTAATGCACTCATATGTTCAATTAGGATACTTTGTTCTTTAACTTTTACATTATCTCACGAAAAAACATTTTCTTTTTTATAAAGGAATATTTAGAGCCTGTTCAGCCTGATGTTGGTAGTAGTGGTGCTATAGAGATGCTACAGAGTCCTGATGTGGGCGGTCGTACAGTTGCTAGAGAACTATTTACTTCTCCATCTTCCACACCTCATTTAGATAGGAGCCATGACACGCACCGATAGGCATCCACACCTCGATCGGAGTCTAGAGATGGTGGAAGAGATGAGGATCATAGGGATGTGGTTGAGATAGTTACATTTCCTAGATCTAGACGTGTGACAAGCATGGGGACCATTCCGTGTACATTTGTGGTCAACGATAATGGACTTTCATTAAAACAATCAAGACTCCCAGGTAGTTTTAATTCATATTTTAATAGTTTAATGTTGTCCTCATACATAAATCTTCTAGATTATTAATTTTAAATTAATTATCATATCTTTTTGTGTGTAGGAAACGACCTTTTTTATAGGCACGTAGAGAGCAAGGCCTTGTCTATTTTTGGGGCAACCTTATGCATGAGGTGGAATTGCCAGAATTCCAACCTCAAAAAGGAACTTATGGATTATCTTGAAGGCCTCTTTTGTGTAGACATGTTCAATAAAAAAGCGGTCACATCTGTGGCGGGTGAATATTTAAAATATACGCGGGATGTTTATAGATGAAGCTTGGCAAGAAATTTGAAAAAATTAGGAGAACAAATAACTGATACACCAAGGTAAATTACAATTTTTTGAATTCAATACTAGATTTATTTTTATTTAGATCTAAATAAAAATGTGGTTATATATAACATACTTGAAAATTTTGATGATAGGTTGCCTGAGACTTCGAAGGCAACCAAAGAAAGGATTTCCAAACATGGCCAACACAAGCTAGGCCAAGGTGGTTACTCGAGGTTACAGTCATGAATCGTAAGTACCCAAACATATTAAGAATATTATTTGTATCACCTTACAACTTTAAGGTAATTGCAGCCAAAAACATTAAAAAACCATACCCTTATGCAATGCAGGGCGACGACTTCGGAATTGAAACCACGAAGGAAGACCTCCAACTTGGTTACAAGTATGGTTATAAAGCTTTGGTTGATCATAGGAAAAGCATGGGGCAGACCCCAAGATCCAATTTTCAGGATAAGGTAAATAAAAATTAGTCCACATTAATCTTTCGTTGCTTATAAAATACATAAATGTTTGATATCGTCCATAATTTAATGTCTTACTTTGTTTTAATCAGGGGAGCAACACTATCAACGAAACCATTAGTACTGGACAATAGAGCATTGATAGTGAAACACAACCAGAATATCATGGTGCTCCCCAATAGCCCCATCCTAGTGAGGTGTGGCCCCAAGATGTTCCTGTGACTAAGGACCATGACGATAAAATGTCTATATATTAGTCATATACTTAATAATTTTGTACTTATAAATTCTGACATTTCAATGGAAGAGAATGTCATAGATAATCCTCCTCAACCTGAAGATCAGGTGAATAGGCCGACAACCATTCCAACGGTGCCGACTAGAGGACCAGGTAAATAATTACATTGCAAAGTTTTTTTTTAATATTAATGAACTACTTCAATGATATTTAAAAATTGCCCATATAAATTTAATATTTTTTATTTTTTTAGGTGATGGCCCCTCACAGCAGCATCCACGCCGTGGGTATGAGACCAAACATACTCAGTGTGAAAGTACTGAAACAACATCAACTGTTGAAGAACACCCAGTAAACGAAGACATGGACATTGATGATTTGCTTAAGAACTAGAAAGCACAAAAGAAGACTAAAAGGAATTCATGGTGTCATGTAATAATTTTATAAGACAGTTGGATGTACATTATATAGATGATAATATACACAAGGCTATTTGTATGGCTTGTATATATCTGTGAATGTAATTTTGTTATACACTTCATGATAATTTCAGCTTCTCTTAATAATGCAACTTCCAAAATCTTGTGACATGATATATGCAACTTTGAAAGTCTTGTGACATGTTTCATTGTGTCTCACGTGAAAAAGAGAATTAACATTCTTTTCATTGTGTCATGGACATGGTGTTCCTACTCAACATTACCTAAAAGCCTACTTATTCATTCCTCTATGATATGTACAGTGATGTTGAACATTCCACAAATCATTGCGAGCAGAAAAATAAGCCAAGGACATGAACCTAAGGATTTCAATGTTAAGGTATTGTGATTCCACAAGGTGGGATACAAAGAGGAATTGTTTCCATGCATAAACATGCTAAATACCTTGATTGAGAATGTGGATGTAACAAGTTGAATATTGAAATCATAGAGCGATGACATAATCAAGCAATATGGGTGGTCATAGATGTTTAGCTATTATTCAGTCATTTAACCTTTTAATGTCTTTGAAAAATATAGGTTTGAAGGGTGGTCACCTCCACGATCCAAAACACATTTCCAAAAAGGTGTAAATCATTTTATTCTCTTGCGTCATGAAATTTTTGTTCATTTCCTTGTATACTTAAATTCAAAATCGGAAAAAAAAATTACACATAGCATGCATAACACAATTTTTTTATGACTGGGAATAATAGTAATTTTTCATATTTATAAACAAAAAAATGAGACTTATCTTTTAACAAAAATTGGTCCAAGAGATTGGTCATGTAAGAGAAAATTTCCATTGAACCACAACCATATAGTGTAGATACCACCACTAACCTAGGCTATGAGGCCACCATGGTGAAAACACCAAGCAATAAGATTCCATATTTCTCATCCCAACCTTTCTACTCACATTCTTACCTAACCTTCTCAACACAAAGCATTACAATAATCTGATTCATCCTGCGATAGATAAGGAAATCTCTTCCACTACAACATGAAACATAAGGAATATATTCACTTTATGTACTTCATGGTCCCTTAGATATATTATTCTCTCTAGTTCTCTTTAGTGTGGATAGAAAGAGCTTGATCTATTGTATTCTTTCTAAGAATTTACTAAAAGAACTATATTTGTCTCTCAAGGATATAAAGAGTATATAATGGATAGTGAATGATGAATTGTTATCTTCCCTATCCTATATTCTCACCTACAACCACTATATTTCATCCAAAGTCTAGAATTTTCCTCTTCTTGATGTTGATTCTGGTTAATTTTCAAATTGGTATGGGTTGGAAATGGAGATTAAAACATGAAATAAGTAGAGAATTAATGTTAGAGTGCTTCCCACAATGTTAGATTCAATGACAATGATATCATTGGTGGAAATGATGGATGACATTACCTATAACTAGAGGAATGTAGGACTCTTAGACTTCCCATGGCATGCATATTGTACTCAACCCATGCTCCCATTATTATGTGAAAATACTTTCCCCACCAACCTCTTACATAGATTCAAGGATTGGTTGATAAGTCAAAGAAGGTATATGGATATATTTAAGGAACATTGTAGAAGAATATGAACTCTAAGAATGACCTTGGAGATAGAGGATTTATTTTCCCATAGGTCCCCTTTCATATTCCCCTATAGTGGAATCATAGTGCCTCTCATGCCTTCATGTGTTTTCTATGGTGGGTTGCATCACCATACATTGAAGCACTTTGAAGGCCTAATTACAATTTAACTATTTGAGTGAAGGTCAATTGAGTTGTGTTAGAGTCTTAGGATTGTCTTTTTTATTTTTAAAATAAACCATGTGAAACTCTTACATCAAAGCCATAGATTGTCATTGACCTATTGAAATAAGTATTATGAAATAGTTGTTGTACCACCCGAGCACATATTTCAGTTTAGACACATTTTCTTTGAGTATTTCATCTTCTATATTGCATTATTTATTTTATATGTAACCTTGTAGGTTATAAATATTTAAGCAATTTTAAACTATAGTGAACTCCATATCATCTAGCCATTTCCTTGGGCTTCATGGCCTCTCTCCATTCTTATGAGAACTTCAACCCTTAGAAATTCTCTTGAACCTCTTGTATGGTAGATGATGCACTAGATACATATGGTTAATATGGATTTTGATTATGCATGCGGTGCTCAAGCATGGGATGATATTTTATTAGGTAGACTTCATACCTAATCTTCTTGCACAATGTATTCCAAAGGCTAAAAATCCCTTAGATAGTGGTGCACTTGAGTTTAACATGGCATCTTATCTTATGTATTATGTATGTGTGAGCTAAGAGTTCTCTTGTTTCAATCCCACCTAGAAGCCTTCATTTTCACTTATACATGTTTATTTCCTCATAGATGTTTAGCTATTATTCAGTCATTTAACCTTTTAATGTATCTGAAAAATGCAGGTTTGAAGGGTGGTCACCTCCACGATCCAAAACACATTTCCAAAAAGGTGTAAATCATTTTCTTCTCTTTCATCATGAAATTTTCCTTCATTTCCTTGTATACTTAAATTCAAAATTGGAAAAAAAAAATGACACGTAGCATGAATAAGACATAATTTTTTTATGACTGGCAGTGATAGTAATTTTCCATATTCATAAACAAAAAAATGAGACTTATCTTTTAGCAAAAATTGGTCTAAGAGATTGGTCATGTAAGAGAAAATTTCCATTGAATGACAACAATCTAGTGTATATACTGCCACCAACCTATGCTATGAGGCCACCATGGTGAAAAAACAAAGAAATAAGATTCTATATTTCTCATCCCAACCTTTCTACTAACATTCTTACCTAACCTTCTCAACACAAAGAATTACAAGAATCTGATTCATCCTGCTATAGATAAGGAACTCTCTTCCACTACAACATCTAACATAAGGAATATATTCACTTTATGTACTTCATGGTCCCTTAGATATATTATTCTCTCTAGTTCTCTTTAGTGTGGATAGAAAGAGCTTGATCTATTGTATTCTTTCTAAGAATTTCCTAAAAGAAGTATATTTTTCTCTCATGGATATAAAGAGTATATAATGGATAGGGAATGATGAATTGTTATCTTCCCTATCCTATCTGCTCACCTAGAACCACTATATTTCATCCAAAGTCTACAAGTTTCCTCTTCTTGATGTTGATTCTGGTTAATTTCCAAATTGGTATGGGTTGGAAATGGAGAATAAAACATGAAATATGTAGAGAATTAATGTTAGAGTGCTTCCCAAAATGTTAGAGTAAATGACAATTATATCATTGGTGGAAATGGTGGATGACATTACCTATAACTAGAGGAATGTAGGAATCTTAGAATTCCCATGGCATGAATATTGTACTCAACCAATGTTCCCATTATTATGTGAAAATACTTTCCCCACCAACATCTTACATAGATTCAAGGATTGGTTGATAAGTCAAAGAAGGTATATGGATTCATTTAAGGAACATTGTAGAAGAATATGAATTCTGAGAATGACCTTGGAGATAGAGGATTTATTTTCCCTTAGGTCCCCTTTCATATTCCCCTATTGTGGAATCATAGGGCCTCTCATGCCTTCATGTGTTTTCTATGGTGGGTTGCATCACCATACATTGAAGCACTTTGAAGGCCTAATTACAATTTAACTATTTGAGTGAAGGTCAATTGAGTTGTGTTAGAGTGTTAGGATTGTGTTTTGTATTTTTAAAATATGTCATGTGAAAATCTTACATCAAAGCCATACATTGTCATTGACCTATTGAAATAAGTATTATGAATAAGTTGTTGTACCACCCGAGCACATATTTCATTTTAGACACATTTTCTTTGAGTATTTCATGTTCTATATTGCATTATTTATTTTATATGTAACCTTGTAGGTTATAAATATTTAAGAAATTTTAAACTATAGTGAACTCCATATCATCCAGCCATTTCCTTGAGCTTCATGGACTCTCTCCATTCTTATGAGAACTTCAAGCCTTAGAAATTATCTTGAACCTCTTGTATGGTAGACGATGCACTAGATACATATGGTTAAGATGGATTTTGATTATGCATGGGGTGCTCAAGCATGGGATGATATTTTATTAGGTAGACTTCATATCTAATAATCTTCTTACACAATGTATTCCAAAGGCTAAAAATCCCTTAGATAGTGGTGCACTTGAGTTTAACATGGCGTCTTATCTTATGTATTGTGTATGTGTGAGCTAAGAGTTCTCTTGTTTCAATCCCACCTAATAGCCTTCATTTTCACTTATACATGGTTATTTCCTCATAGATGTTTAGCTATTATTCAGTCATTTAACCTTTTAATGTCTTTGAAAAATGTAGGTTTGGAGGGTGGTCACCTCCATGATCCAAAACACATTTCCAAGAATGTGTAAATCATTTTCTTCTCTTGCATCATGAAATTTTCATTCATTTCCTTGTATAGTTAAATTCAAAATTGGAAAAAAAAAATGACACGTAGCATGAATAACACATAATTTTTTTATGACTAGGAGTGATAGTAATTTTCGATATTCATAAACAAAAAAATGAGACTTATCTTTTAACAAAAATTGGTCTAAGAGATTGGTCATGTAAGAGAAACTTTCCATTGAACGACAACAATCTACTGTATATACCACCACCAACCTAGGCTATGAGGCCACCATGGTGAAAAAAACAAAGAAATAAGATTCTATATTTCTCATCCCAACCTTTCTACTCACATTCTTACCTAACCTTCTCAACACAAAGAATTAGAAGAATCTGATTTATCCTACGATAGATAAGAAACTCTCTTCCACTAACATCCAACATAAGGAATATATTCACTTTATGTACTTCATGGTCCCTTAGATATATTATTCTCTCTAGTTCTCTTTAGTGTGGATAGAAAGAGCTTGATCTATTGTATTCTTTCTAAGCATTTTCTAAAAGAACTATATTTTTATCTTAGGCATATAAAGATTATATAATGGATAGTGAATGATGAATTGTTATCTTCCCTATCCTATATGCTCACCTACAACCACTATATTTCATCCAAAGTCTACAATTTTCCTCTTCTTGATGTTGATTCTGGTTAATTTCCAAATTGCTATGGGATGGAAATGGAGAATAAAACATGAAATATGTAGAGAATTAATGTTAGAGTGCTTCCCACAATGTTAGAGTCAATGACAATGATATCATTGGTGGAAATGATGGGTGACATTACCTATAACTAGAGGAATGTAGGACTCTTAGACTTCCCATGGCATGAATATTGTACTCAACTCATGCTCCCATTATTATGTGAAAATACTTTCCCCACCAACCTCTTACATAGATTCAAGGATTGGTTGATAAGTCAAAGAAGGTATATGGATTCATTTAAGGCACATTGTAGAAGAATATGAATTCTAAGAATGACCTTTGATATAGAGGATTTATTTTCCCATAGGTCCCCTTTCATATCCCCCTATAGTGGAATCATAGTGCCTCTCATGCCTTCATGTGTTTTCTATGGTGGGTTGCATCACCATACATTGAATCACTTTGAAGGCCTAATTACAATTTAACTATTTGAGTGAAGGTCAATTGAGTTGTGTTAGAGTCTTAGGATTTTGTTATGTATTTTTAAAATACAACATGTGAAACTCTTACATCAAAGCCATAGATTGTCATTGACCTATTGAAATAAGTATTATCAAATAGTTGTTGTACCACCCGAGCACATATTTCATTTTAGACACATTGTCTTTAAGTATTTCATCTTCTATATTGCATTATTTATTTTATATGTAACCTTGTAGGTTATAAATATTTAAGCAATTTTAAACTATAGTGAACTCCATATCATCCAGCCATTTCCTTGGGTTTCATGGCCTCTCTCCATTCTTATGAGAACTTCAATCCTTAGAAATTCTCTTGAACCTCTTGTATGGTAGACAATGCACTAGATACATATGGTTAAGTTGGATTTTGATTATGCATGGGGTGCTCAAGCATGGGATGATATTTTATTGGGTAGACTTCATATCTAATCTTCTTCCACAATGTATTCCAAAGGCTAAAAATCCCTTAGATAGTGGTGCACTTGAGTTTAACATGGTGTCTTATCTTATGTATTGTGTATGTGTGAGCTAAGAGTTCTCTTGTTTCAATCCCACCTAGTAGCCTTCATTTGCACTTATACATGGTTATTTCCTCATAGACGTTTAGCTATTATTCAGTCATTTAACTGTTTAATGTCTTTGAAAAATCTAGGTTTGAAGGGTGGTCACCTCCTCGATCCAAAACACATTTCCAAAAAGGTGTAAATCATTTTCTTCTCTTGCATCATGAAATTTTCCTTCATTTCCTTGTATACTTAAATTCAAAATTGGAAAAAAAAATTGACACGTAGCATGAATAACACATAATTGTTTTATGACTAGGAGTGATAGTAATTTTCCATATTCATAAACAAAAACATGATACTTATCTTTTAACAAAAATTGGTCTAAGAGATTGGTCATGTAAGAGAAAATTTCCATTGAACGACAACAATCTAGTGTATATACCACCACCAACCTAGGCTATGAGGCCACCATGGTGAAAAAACAAAGAAATAAGATTCTACATTTCTCATCCCAACCTTTCTACTCACATTCTTACCTAACCTTCTCAACACAAAGAATTACAAGAATCTGATTCATCCCGCGATAGATAAGGAACTCCCTTCCACTATAACATACAACATAAGGAATATATTCAGTTTATGTACTTCATGGTCCCTTAGATATATTATTCTCTCTAGTTCTCTTTAGTGTGGATAGAAAGAGATTGATCTATTGTATTCTTTCTGAGAATTTCCTAAAAGAACTATATTTTTATCTCAGGGATATAAAGAGTATATAATGGATAGTGAATGATGAATTGCTATCTTCCCTATCCTATATGCTCACCTACAACCACTATATTTCATCCAAATTCTACATTTTTCCTCTTCTTGATGTTGATTCTGGTTAATTTCCAAATTGGTATGGGTTGGAAATGGAGAATAAAACATGAAATATGTAGAGAATTAATGTTAGAGTGCTTCCAGCAATGTGAGAGTCAATGACAATGATATCATTGGTGGAAATGATGGATGGCATTACCTATAACTAGAGGAATGTAGGACTCTTAGACTTCCCATGGCATGAATATTGTACTCAACCCATGCTCCCATTATTATGTGAAAATACTTTCCCCACCAACCTCTTACATAGATTCAAGGATTGGTTGATAAGTCAAAGAAGGTATATGGATTCATTTAAGGCACATTGTAGAAGAATATGAATTATGAGAATGACCTTTGAGATAGAGGATTTATTTTCCCATAGGTATCCTTTCATATTCCCCTATAGTGGAATCATAGTGTCTCTCATGCCTTCATGTTTTTTCTATGGTGGGTTGCATCAAAATACATTGAATAACTTTGAAGGCCTAATTACAATTCAACTATTTGAGTGAAGGTCAATTGAGTTGTGTTAGAGTCTTAGGATTGTGTTTTGTATTTTTAAAATAAACCATGTGAAACTCTTACATCAAAGCCATACATTGTCATTGACCTATTGAAATAAGTATTATCAAATAGTTGTTGTACCACCCAAGCACATATTTCAGTTTAGACACATTTTCTTTGAGTATTTCATCTTCTATATTGCATTATTTATTTTATATGTAACCTTGTAGGTTATAAATATTTAAGAAATTTTAAACTATAGTGAACTCCATATCATCCAACCATTTCCTTGGGCTTCATGGCCTCTCTCCATTCTTATGAGAACTTCAAGCCTTAGAAATTCTCTTGAACCTCTTGTATGGTAGACGATGCACTAGATACAAATGGTTAAAATGGATTTTGGTTATGCATGGGTTGCTCAAGTGTAACAACCCTAGTTGAACAAATGTGAAGGATTATTAAGTAAAAATTAATTAGGGGATTAATCGTCTTAATATGGTATTAATTAAATAGGATAGGTATAATAAAACTAATTAAATAATTATTGATTAATTAATGGTTGCAATTTGATTAATTAATTGATTAACTAACTACCTATTACATTTAATAACATGAGTATTAAATTTAATAAATTAATAAGTTATATAGTTAAATTGAAAGGTTACGTACACAACAAGGGATACCTTATTAATTGAGCGAGGATGAAATAATAAGGAAAGGATAAGGGGCATTAACGAGGGGTGGGTAAGGAAGTAAAGGCATGAGTCGGTGAAGGAGGAATAAGGAGGGAAGGAGGTTGACGAGAGGGGTATTCTACGAGAGGTTGGGGGATGGATTTTGGGAGCTCTGGGATTTGCAGAGAGAAGTGAAATTTTGGGAGGGGGATTGTATCAGTGCACCGGGGTTGCTTTAGGTTTTGGGCACGGGGGCCAGGATATCCATATGATATCCTGGAGCTAGGGAGTTACCTAGTTGGAAGGGAGGAAATAGGTTTTGGGCAGGGTTTTACAGTGCAGCAGCGGTCAAGACAAACGAAGGGTTATTAGCATCAGGGTCAGGTATTTAAAATTTTGCAATTGTTTTTAATCAGTTATAAAATTTTGGTTATTTTTGATAAATTTGTATTCAAATGTGTTAAATTATAGAAATTCTTGAATTTTACTGCTATGTTGTAAAATAAATGGTTGTTTAATTTAATTCGGCTATTACATTTGGTATCAGAGCGTCTTAGTTCTAAATCTGGGCCTATGGGCCAAGTTCCCAAAACTCCAAGCCCTAACTCCAGCTACGCTTAACCTGCAAACAAAACACATAAATTTAAATAAAAATAAAAATAAAATAAATAAATGCAATACAAATTTACTGAAGTAAAACAAGCAACTAAGTGTTGTTACACAAACCACCTCTTGAAGCACGACCTATCTTAATTTTAGCTACCCAAAATTCCGACCAAACCACACTG
This sequence comes from Picea engelmannii, assembly GCA_009831015.1. Classification (NCBI taxonomy): domain Eukaryota; kingdom Viridiplantae; phylum Streptophyta; class Pinopsida; order Pinales; family Pinaceae; genus Picea; species Picea engelmannii. The sequence goes on along the minus strand of ML793850.1, from coordinate 230,470 downwards.
CATAGAAAGAGGAGGTCATTAGTTTTCCCAACACAGTTGCTTGTTTAGGACTAAAACAATGCTGATCAAATATACATGAAAAGAAAAGAGAAAAGCACAAACTGATCCTTTGAATTCTAGAAGTGCCATCAACCTTTTACTATTGTAACTAAACAACTCTATTTGTTTTTGTTTTTATTCTTAATTTTCTTGTCCTTTATTTAAACATGCCTTTCACACCCATTCAAATTTCAACATATGGTCTATGGGACCGGATATTGAATATGTATATGAGTGAGTGCAAAAAGGCAACCTCCTCCTCCGATTTTGAATGCCGAGACTCATAATTCATCCCAAAAGCCATTGAATCAGCGGATGAAAGCCAGAGGCCGGGCAGGTTCTTTCATCGATCTACTCGCTACCTGTGGCTGGCTATTTCTATTAAATCATCCCATCCACCCGTGTGGCATTTTTTATGTACCCCCCCCTCTTGGCTTGGTACGGATTATGGTGATAAGAAGCCTGGAGATAGAGGTCCGTGTGTGTATGGAACCAACTGTCATCACGATCTTAGATCTGCGTTATGTATTTCTCAAGTACATATTCGCAGAGGCAACAGATAATCCTGTGCCACCTTCCCGTGAGAACCAAACATGAAATATTCCCTAGCTGCTAATCAGGAAGGTAGGAGGCAGGTAACAACAATAACTCTTGTAAAAAAAAAAAAAATTGTGGAGATAAACATTATAGTTGCGCCTTACTTACAACGTGCAGGTCGATAAAGGAAATAGGCTGAGACTATGTGGCGTAGAAGGAAAATCCACAAAATACCCAGCACAGAGCGTTAAAACTGCAGTCTGAAAATGTACTGGGAATAAGAGAAAATCTGCAACCCAAATATCAACCAGAAATTAAGATCACTTGCATTAGTTGGTAGATTGAGCTCCACGCCAAAAGGTCAAATCGGGATCTTATACATCAATAAACTCAAATGAAAAATAGAAAAACACCTTGGAGGACAAATCAATGACGGAGATATAAACCTCACGCTGATAACATACAGTTAAAATAGAGGCAAAATACAAATTAACAGAAGGCAAACAACCACATATTTGGTCCTGCAATAAGAGAGTGAATGAATATCAGAAGATTCAGACAAACACTGGGAATACAACCAAATATATCGCTAAACTGTAGAAGGCACCTACATTCAGATGGACCATTAATTTCATGAAAGACAAATCTGTGACCAAGATGTGGATGGTCAGAAAAAAAAACAAAAAATGGCTAAAATTTAGTTAAAACAAAGATGGGTGAGATTATTCATCACTTAAATGAATATTTGACAAAAAAAAATTGGAACTAAACCATGAAGACGAATATAGAACCCTCAGTGACCGAATTAAATTATGTAGCAAAACCAGAGGCCTTCTAACAAACAATTAGCTGACCAATAAAAGAAAAATTTACTAAAATATGGGAGTAAATGGCTAAAATATAGAAGGATTCAAGATGCGTAGATAGATGCAAAAGTCAAACAAATTCAATAAAAATATATAGCTAATTTGCAGAGGAATTTTGACAAACAGCGAGTTGGACAAACAATGGATATATGAATTTTTTTTCAAACAACGAGTTGGACAAACAACGAATATAGGAATTTTGACAAACAACGAATATATTAATTTTTTTCAAAAAACAAATATACTAGTCCTGGGCCCAATCTCCAAGCATCAACAACACGAGCACTCATACATAAGTCACAACACATAATCCAGTTCCCACGACCAAGTGCCAAACCACCGAGAGAATGAGAAAATAATGCACACAACACATTCGAAGACTTGTGGGTATCTCTATCATAAGAGGAATCTCAACAAATGACACTCACAGATGGAAAATACTCGAAAAATACAAGAGAAAAGCAGGTCGGTAACGATGATCCGTAGGGGAATTTTACCAGACATGGAGAACATATAATAGAATTTGGCTAGTGGCTACTGCTACAGTCTATTGATAAATTTTGTCAAGCAATTCCAAGACAATTAATGGTAATTGTTACACATAAACGCGTCATCTAGAGGACTTAGTAATAAATAAATAAATAAAAAATGACTGGCAAAGCTAGGACTCGATAACCATTTAAATAGCCCGTAAGCACCCATAAAACGTAGAAGGGCCAACACACTGTAACAACCCAAAATCATTCGAACCGCCACAATAGCGAGCTCCGACTGCTTCCATTGACTGGAAAAGCCCGAGTTCGCAGGTAGTATGGAGGAGAGGAGCTCTCATGTGCCTACGCACTGTATTCACCATGGCGGCCATGCTCCCTCACGCCTCCCTGCACAGGTGACCACAGCTAATGAAGGAGACAAAATGGAGAGTTTAGGGTTTAAAGGAGTGGACCAATATTTTATTTCCATAAATGAAAGTCAGGGGCACGTGGGCCACATGCGAGCCCCACGCTGCCGACTTAGCAGTCTTGTGGCAAGTGGGCCTCATATATTCCCCACGCGGCCAATTCAAATTTTGATTAATTTTACATTTAGCGTTATATTTATTTTATTATATTTTTCTTTTGTTTTTTTTTTTATTATTTTTCTTTTTTATATATATTTTAATATGTCTGAAGTTGAAAACATAAATACTAATTTTTATATATGATATTTTTAAATATTTAATAATTACTTGAAAACTACTTTTCAAGTGTGATTAAACATCATTTAATATATATATATAT
>ML793850.1:176816-212069 GCA_009831015.1 Picea engelmannii | reverse complement strand
TCTGTGTTTGCATTTGTGTTGCAGCAGTTCGCATTTGTGTTGCAGCATCTGTGTTTCATTTGTGTTGCAGCGTGTTTCAGCATCTGTTCTTCATAAACAATCGATTGCCATCAATGACAACCTTGATCATCTGCGTCATCTTTTCTGTAGCCATATTTCCAACAAACTTCAAGCCTTAGCAATTCTTTTGAACCTCTTGTGTGGTAGACGATGCACTAGATACACATGGTTAAGATGGATTTTGATTATGCATGGGGTGCTCAAGCATGGGATGATATTTTATTAGGTAGACTTCATATCTAATTTTCTTGCACAATGTATTCCAAAGGCTAAAACTCCCTTAGATAGTGGTGCACTTGAGTTTTACATGGCATCTTATCTTATATATTATGTATTTCTGAGCTAAGAGTTCTCTTGTTTCAAGCCCACCTAGTAGCCTTCCTTTGCACTTATGCATGGTTATTTCCTCATAGATGTTTAGCTATTATTCAGTCATTTAAGCTTTTAATGTCTTTGAAAACTGCAGGTTTGAAGTGTGGTCACCTCCACGATCCAAAACACATTTTCAAAAAGGTGTAAACCATTTTATTCTGTTGCGTCATGAAATTTTCTTTCATTTCCTTGTATACTTAAATTCAAAATCGGAAAAAAAAAATGACACATAGCATGCATAACACATAATGTTTTTATGATTGGGAGTAATAGTAATTTTGCATATTCATAAACAATAAATTGAGACTTATATTTTAACAAAAAATGGTCTAAGAGATTGGTCATGTAAGAGAAAATTTCCATTGAACCACAACCATCTTGTGTAGATACCACCACCAACCTATGAGGCCACCATGGTGAAAAAACCAAGAAATAAGATTCTATATTTCTCATCCCAACCTTTCTACTCACATTCTTACCTAACATTCCTAACACAAACCATTGCAGGAATCTAATTCATGCTCCGATAGATAAGGAACTATCTTCCACTACAACATGCAACATAAGGAATATATTCACTTTATGTAGTTCATGGTCCCTTAGATATATTATTCTCTCTAGTTCACTTTAGTGTGGATAGAAAGAGCTTACTCTATTGTATTCTTTCTAAGAATTTCCTAAAAGAACTATATTTGTCTCTCAAGGATATAAAGAGTATATAATGGATAGTGAATGATGAAATGTTATCTTCCCTATCCTATATGCTCACCTACAACCACTATATTTCATCCAAAGTCTACAATTTTCCTCTTCTTGATGTTGATTTTGGTTAATTGCCAAGTTAGTATGGGTTGGAAATGGAGAATAAAACATGAAATATGTAGAGAATTAATTTTAGAGTGCTTCCCACAATGTTAGAGTCAATGACAATGATATCATTGGTGGAAATGATGTATGACATTACCTATAACTAGAGGAATGTAGGACTCTTACACTTCCCATGGCATGAAGATTGTACTCAACCCATGCTCCCATTATTATGTGAAAATACTTTCCCCACCAACCTCTTACATAGATTCAAGGACTAGTTGATAAGTCAAAGAAGGTATATGGATTCATTTAAGGAACATTGTAGAAGAATATGAGTTCTAAGAATGACCTTGGAGACAGAGGATTTATTTTCCCATAGGTCCCCTTTCATCTTCCCCTCTAGTGTAATCATTGTGCCTCTCATGCCTTCATGTTTTTTATATGGTGGGTTGCATCACCATACATTGAAGCAATTTGAAGGCCTAATTACTATTTAACTATTTTAGTGAAGGTCAATTGAGTTGTGTTAGAGTCTTAGGATTGTGTTTTGTATTTGTAAAATACACCATGTGAAACTCTTACATCAAGGCCATACATTGTCATTGACCTATTGAAATAAGTATTATCAAATAGTTGGTGTACCAACCGAGCACATATTTCAGTTTAGACACATTTTCTTTGAGTATTTCATCTTCTATATTGTATTATTTATTTTATATGTAACCTTGTAACCTTGAATGAGACTATTTTAGCGCGGAATGAATTCCATACGGTTAATGATTGTATTTGAATCTCTCACTACAACCAACGATTGAGAACATGAATCTTTAGAAATTTTCAATCAAAAGAAGTTATTGATATAAATAATAAATAACGTCAATGTTTTCTATTGATATTATTAATATGGTAATATTAATATTAAAATTGCATCCTAAAATATTTTTTTAATTGTTTTTTTAAATTAATAATTTTCATCGCAATTTTGACGACATTAATATACCTATGACGGATGTGCTATAAAAACAAAGAAATGTTGTCTTCGCAAGTGAGACAACAACAAAAATTGTTGCGACACATTTTCTATATAAACAACGAAATGTTGTCATACCTGCGATGGATGTGCCATAAAAACAAAGAAATGTTGTCATCGCAAGTGCGATGAAAACAAAATTGTTGCGACACATTTTCTATATAAAAAATGAAATGTGTTCATACCTGCGACGGATGTGCTATAAAAACAAAGAAATGTTGTCGTCGCAAGTGCGATGACAACAAAATTGTTGCGACACATTTGTTATAGAAACAACAAAATGTTGTCATAGCTGGGACAGATGTGTTATAAAAGAAAAGAAATGTTGTTTTCGCAAGTGCGATGGAAACAAAAATTGTTGCGATGCATTTTCTATATAGACAATGAAAATTGTCATCATAATTGCGATGACATGTTGGTTTCACTTAGATTTCCTATATTGTCGTATTGGCGACGATATTTTTTTCTTTGTCACAATTGTGAGAAGTTCCCTAGGATTGTCATTCTTACGACATTAATTCATGTTCATCGAAATTTCCACATCCCATGATATGACATTTCAGGGATTCAATATTTGTGGCAATATCCATGACATAACGTTGCAAGAGCGTTGAAATAGCTGTAGCAAAATGACCCAAATTTTCTAGTGCCACATTGAACACTGGGTGCAGGCCAAGGAAAGGAGGAATATTGATCTCAAAAGAGTTATCCCCCATGGCCTTGGTGATGGTGTACAACCCATAACGTAGTGGGCGAAGCTTCTGATGGGGTCCTGTAAGGCATTCTTTCAGCAAGTGAAACCAAACTTCATCACCCACCTAAAAATTATGTGGCACCCGATGTTGATCATGGTGCTACTTGTACTTGTCATTGGAATTTAGTAGGATATCCTTAACCTTATGGAGGATGTGTTGGATCCGCTCAATGAACCTGGAGGCTTTGCTAGCTTTAGATGGAGCATGAGATGAGTCGGTCGAGGTGACTGGAAGGGGAAGTGAAAAATATATGGGACCCAATGGTTGGAATCTGAACCCCACCTGAAAGGGGTTGTGGCCAGTTGAGCTATGCAGAGCTCATTTGTAGTTATGTTGGAAATAAGGAAGGCTCTCATCCCATGTGCGAGGTTTCTTTGAATTATACATGCAAAGGATGTGCACAATCGTTCGATTTACAACCTAGGTTTTTCCATCTGTCTCGGGGTGGAAGGTCATGGATTTGGTGAGATTATTGTCCAGTAGTGACCAGAGGCTCAATTGGAATGTACTGAGAAATCGACTATCCTGATATGAGACAATGTTTTTTTGGATTCCAAAATGTACCCAAACTCGTTCAAAGAAGAGCTTGGCAGTGGCCTCTATTGTGATGTTCTTCTTGTAGGCAACTAGAATTGCCATCTTAGAAAACTGATCAACAACCAAAAAATCACAGTCATTTAACCACTTGGTAGACAGGAGGCCCGACATATAGTCCATTGAGATGGATTACGATGGCCTATGAGGAGTAGGAAGAGGAGTGTACATGCCTCGTTTCTTAGTCATTAGTTTGGAAATAGCGAAGGCAGTGCATGACCTAATATACCTGCTGACCTCCTGTCAAAGGTTCGACTAGTAGAAATGTCTCTGTAGCATCACCACTGTCTTTTTGACGCCGAAGTTTCCTGCCACCCGACTGTAGTGGGCTTCCCATATCATCTTCTCTCACTCACTTGATGGAACACAGATATGGTCCATAAAACACAACAACCCATCCTGAAGATGTAAATTATCGACAACTGTGTTTGCACCCAACATTTGGTAGGTGGTGGCGAATTCTGGGTCTATCTCATAGAGTTGGGGCCATCCAAAGGTCTCACGGTTGCAAGAGTCTAGAACCATGGTGACTTCCATGACTGGCGGTCTGCTAATGAAATCAATGACATGATTGGTGCTTCTTGTTTTATACTTGATGTTGAGGTGGAATTGCTGCAAGTATGTGGACCACTTTTGATGGCGATCATTCTGCAATTTTCCTTGTGTCTGTATGAACTACACTGAATTATGATCAGTGTGGATGACTGTCTCCTTCCCAAGAATGTAATTTCTCCACTGGCAGCAGGCTTTCACAATGGAGTACATTTCTTTTTTGTCAGTAGGGTACTTATGCAGAACATCTGAAAGTGTCTGGCTGTGATAGGTCACGGGGTGGTTGTGCTGAGTGAGAATGGGGCCCATCGCATAGTCTGAAGCATCTGTCTCAATCTCAAAGGGTTGTTACAGGTCTGGTAGTGAAAGTACTAGGTCTGAACACAAGCACTTCTTCAAATCATCAAACGCTTGTTATTGGGATTGACCCCATGCAAATTTCACCTTACCACCAACCCTGGTTATTTGGCTGAAGTCCCATGCAATATGGGATAATTCCAACACGCACTTGCGGTAGAAATTGGCAAGGCCCAAGAAGCTCTAAATATCCGTGAGTGTGGTTGGGGCTAGCCAGTCATATATGAATTGGATCTTGGATCGATCCACATGTACGCCATGCTAATAGATTATGTAGCTTGGGTAATGGTCCATGTCCATGCCGAAGGAGCATTTTTCCAAGTTGACATATAGCTTATGCTGCCGCAGGGTGTGCATAACCTATTGAATATGCTACAAGTGTTCGGCCCAAGTCTTGTTGTAAATGAGAATGTCATCCAGATACACCACTACAAATGTATTGGCGAATGGTCCCAGGATATCGTCCATCATCCTCATGAAAGTGGTTGGATCATTTGTCAAACCAAAGGGCATGACCAACCATTCAAAAAGGCCTTCCTTTGACTTGAAGGTGGTTTTCCATACATCTGTCTGTTCTATAGGGACCTGGTGGTAACCAAACTTCAAATCAATCTCACTGAAGTATTTCCCCCTCGTGAGTTGATCAAGGAGGTCATCAATTCAGGGAATTGGGTATCGGTTTCTAACTGTGATTTTATTTAGAGCCCGATAATCAATGCAGAGTCGCTAGGTTCCATCTTTCTTCTATAACATCATGATTGGGCTCTTGCAAGGTGATGAGATGGGACGTATGTGCCCCTTGTGGATCAGTTCTTGGATCTATCACTTGATCTCTTCATTCTCTAATAGAGAGTGGTGATAGACTGGCCCATTGGGAGGAGGTGCATCAGGGGTCAGATTGATGGGGTACTTGACATGGTAGTGCAAAGGTACCCCGGTAGGTGAGGAGATGATATCTGATTATTCTTCCACGACCTTATCTACTTTCTTTTGTTGTGTAGAGAGGTCAGCCACAGAGACCCTGGATGTGGCTGTGATCTTTCACTTATTATGAGAGCGAATCACAAAGAAGAAAAAATTCCCCATCTGAGAGATGACCTTCCTACATTTCTTAGAAGAGATCAAGGAAATAGCACTAGGTGGGACTACCTCGGGTATCCTGTACAATTTTCTATTCAAAGTAATAATAACACTATGATGCCTAGACTCATATACAACATGACGATTCCATAAATAAGGTTGGACCAAAATAACATCACAAACTTCGAGAGGAGAAACATCACACAATAGATTGACTTTGAAAGGTTTGATGCCGTACAACAATCGACAATGTTGGCTGATGCAAAGATCGCTTCCTTGGCGGAGCCATCCAATGGTGTAGGGTTGTGGGTGCGGAATTGTCGGCAGGGCTAGCCTCTTGATGACCTTTGCTAAGATGAGGTTCTTCTGGCTACCGCTATCAATGATGAAGTGTAGTGGGGTACCTTTTACCCACATCTTTGAATGGAAGAGGCGTTCTCCTTCTTCTGGCTCATCTGGTTCACCATGCTGGAGCTTGGTGGTAGAAACAGTGGCACTGGGTTGTGCATCAATGATCCATCTTCCCCTTTATGGTTCTAGATCATAATATGAACCCACATATGATTCAGAGGCTTTCACTTCGGCCAGCAGCAATTTCTTTTAGCGACAGTCAGTAGTGTTATGCCAAGGTCTCTTATGGAAGTCGCACCACTTCCCAGTATCTTTGTTTGTATTTCTAGTGTCCTTATTTGCTTGTGGCTTGGAATGGTTTTCCTGACACTGTCCATCTTTGCTTTGTCCTTTTTTATGTGGGTTAGGGCTTCCCTTTCCCAACTTTTGTTGTGTAGGGTTCCCAGGCCCAAATTTCCGCGTCTTCTGTCTGAGCTTCTGCTTGATTTTGACGACATATCGGTAGGCCACGCCCAAGGATGAGATATCCAGAAATTCCATTTCGATCTGGACGTATCTATGTAGAGTGCCACGATAATTTATCACCAGAAGTCACTATGAATCTTTGATACCCAACTCGGTGTGCAATTTATGAAAGATATTTGTGAAATATGGCACTGCTTGGTCTCTTTCTTGCCGCAGTGTGGTCCATTTGGTATACAAGTCATCATAACTTTCAACAGGGTAGTATTGTTCCTTAATAGCATCCCTGAAGGATTCCCAGGTGGAAAAGACTATAAATAATGAGGGTTCCTCTATTTCCTTTTGCTCACAAAAAGTTTCCCACCAATCTTTGTCATGGGGAACATCTTTGAGGAGTGAAAAAGTAATATTTTCTCTGTTCGAAAAGTTATGGACAAAAAAATACCCTTCTAGTAGATTCAACCACTTGTCTACAACATATGCTTCTATCTGACCTCCAAATATAGAAATTTCGAAGTTTATTTGTATCTTGAAGGGGGCAACACCTCATCTCGAAAAAGATGCGTCTCTTGTTGGTAGTCGTCGAAGGATTTGCACGAAACTATCCATAATATCGTTCCTTTGTTGAATGAGGGCTTCCTCAATCAATAGTTTGAAAGGATATCTTGTCCCATCATATTTATTTTCTCCTTCCAGGAGAGGTCGCTTGGGCATGCGAGAGATTTTGTCCTCAAGAGAAACAAGCTCGAGACCCAACTCTTTGTACTCCAACCTCGTTGGTGACATGCATTAAGACGAAAAGGAGCAGACTGCTCTGATAGCACTGATCCGTATTTTATAACAAGAATGAAATGACTACAGATTATTAAGAGGTTCTTAACACAAAATAACAAAGATACAATAAAATTGGTTTTCTATTCAATAAGGAAATAAGCTGAAACTGTAAAATGCAGTGGAAACAAACTTGCTGGAATGGTGGCATCTTATCTCTGAGAAGAGATGTGATGGTTGTGCTCGTTCGCAAGAAGATAATTATAATGAGGCTCTGAAGGTTGTTTTACAATAAAAAGGAATTCCAAAAACCCTAGACATCCAAAAACCTAACCCTAGGAGATGAAGCGCCAAAAGCCATGTGGGCCCCGTCTGGGTAAGTTAGTACATCAACTTCCCAGGGTCGTGTTTTAGGCATATGATAGCTCATTGGAAAGGTATCATCAAGGAGATTCATTTTGGGGGTTCAATAATGCCTTTTTCTATCATTGAGAAGCTATATCCCAAAAAACATTTATTTAGGCCTTCAAAATGGCCCCAAAAGTTAAAACTGCTAAAAATAGTAAATTGCCAAAATTGCCAGAAAATTGTTTTCAGCCAGCTGGAAAAGGTGGGTGGACATCGATATCCACCTGGATCAATCCTCCCTCCTTAGGAAACAATGGTATCCATTGTGTTGATTTTCCCCATCAGGTGAGGAAATTTATGTTGAATTTGGCCCTGGGTGTGCCACTTGCCTTGGTGTAGGAGCTACCCTACTTTGACGACTCGATAAAGATGGATCCTTTGCTTTCAAGTACCCTTGATTTGTGTGTCCACAATATGATCACTGGATTCCTGTGGTATGCATTCGGGGTTGAGCTCTATTGGTGTCAATTGTTCTACTACATCTGAGGTGTCCAATAATGGTGGGAAATAAGGGAGAAGGAGATCCACATTGAACACTGAGTGTAGGCCAAGGAAAGGAGGAATATTGAGCTCAAAATAATTATCCCCCATAGCCTTGGTGATGGTGTAGGACCCATAACAAAGTGGGAGAAGCTTCTGATGGGGTCTTGTAAGGTGTTCTATCTGCAAGTGCAACCAAACTTTTTCGCCCACCTAGAACTTATGTGGCACCTGATGTTGATCATGGTGTTGCTTGTACTTGTCATTAGACTTCTATAGGATATCCTGAACCTATTGGCGGATGTGTTGGATCCGCTCAATGAACTAGGTGGTTTTTTCAGTTTCAGTTGGAGTAGGAGATGAGTTGGTCGAGGTGACTGCAAGGGGAAGTGCAACATCTATGGGACCGAATGGTTGGAATCCCAACCCCACCTGAAAGGGCCTATGGCCGGTTGAGCTATGTTGGGCTTGGTTGTAGCTACGTTGGATATAATGATGGCTCTCATACATTCTGAGAGGGTGCTTTGAATTATACATGTGAAGGATGTGCACAATCATTCGATTTACGACCTTAATTTGGCCATCTATCTAGGGGTGGAAGTTCATGGATTTGGTGAGCTTGGTGTCCAACAGTGACCAGAGGCTCAACCAAAATGTGTTGAGAAATCGACTATCATGATCTGAGACAATGATTTGTGGGATTCCAAAATCTAGCCAGACTTGTTCAAATAAGAGATTGGTAGTGGCCTCTATTGTGATGTTCTTCTTGCAGGCAACCAGAATCTCCATCTTAGAAAAGAGATCCGCAACCACAAAAACACAGTCATTTTCCCTCTTGGTGGATGGGAGGTCCGACATGTAGTCCATTGAGATGGATTCCCATGGTCTGTCAGGAGTAGGAAGAGGGGTGTACAGACCCTATTTCTTAGTGGTCGGTTTGGAAATAGCACAAGCAATGCAGGACCTGATATACTTGTTGACCTCCTCTCAAAGTTTCATCAAGTAGAAATGTTTATGTAGCATATCCATTTTGTTTTCGATGCCGAAGTGTCCTGCCACCTGACTATAGTGGGATTCCTAGATCATCTTCTCTCGCTCACTTGATGGAACACAGATATGGCCCAGACAACACAACAACCCATCATGAAGATGGAAATTATCGACAACTACATTTTCACCCAACATTTGGTAGATGGTGGTGAAGTCCAGGTGTGTCTCATAGAGTTGGGGCCATCCATAGGTCTCATGGCCACATGAGTATAGCATCTTGGTGAGTGTCACGACTGGAAGTATTCTGAGGAAATCAACGACGCGATTGGTGCTTTCTATTTTATACTTGATGTTGAGGTGGAATTGCTTCAAGTATGTGGACCACTTTTGATGGCGATCATTCTGCAATTTTCCTTGTGTCTACATGAACTGTAGTGGCTTATGATCATTGTGGATGACTGTCTTCTTCCCAAGAATGTAATGTCTCCATTGGCAGCAGGCTTGCATAATAAAGTACATTTCTTTGTCGTAAGTAGGGTACTTACGCACAACATCTGATAGTGTCTCACTATGATAAGCCATAGGGTGGTCATGCTGAGTGAGAACGGCACCCACCACATAGTCTGAAGCATCTGTCTCGATCTCAAAGGGCTGCTGCAGGTCTGGTAGTGAAATTACTGGGGATGATCACAAGTGCTACTTCAAGTCGTCGAATGCTTGTTGTTGGGACCGGCCCCACACAAATTTCGCCTTACCACCACCCCTGGTGATTTTGCTGAGGGCCCATGGAATATGGGAGAATCCCAACACAAACCTTCAGTAGAAATTGGCAAGGCCCAAGAAGATCTGAATCTCAGTGAGTGTGGTTGGGGTTGGCCAGTCATGGATGACTTGGATCTTGGATGGATCCACATGTAATCCATTATGATCAATTATGTATCCCAGGTAATGGACCATGTCCATGCCAAAGGAGCATTTTTCCAAGTTGGCATATAGCTTGTGCTGCCACAGGGTGTGGAGAACCTATTGAATAATCCACAAGTGTTTGAACCAAGTCTTTTTGTAAATCAGAATGTCATCCAGATACACCACTACAAAATTATTGGTGAATGGTCATAGGATATCAGTCATCATCCTCATGAAAGTGGCTGGAGTATTTGGAAAACCAAAGGGCATGGCCAACCATTCAAAAAGGCATTCCTTTGACTTGAAGACAGTTTTCCATACATCTGTCTGTTCTATTGGGACCTGGTGGTAACTAGACTTCAGATCAATCTTACTAAAGTATTTGGCCCCCGTGAGTTGATTAAGGAGGTCATCGATTCGGGGAATCGGGTACCGGTTTCTGACTGCGATTTTATTCAGATCCTGATAATCAATGGAGAGTCTCCAGGTTCCATCTTTATTCTGTACCAACACGATTGGGCTCCCGCAAGGTGATGATCTAGGACGGATGCACCCCTTATGGAGAAGTTCTTAGATCTATCGCTTGATCTCCTCATTCTCTAACAAAGAGTAGCGAGAGACTGGCCCATTGGGAAGTGGTGCGCCATGGGTCAGATCGATGGGGTGCTTGACATGGAAATGCAGAGGTATCCTCGTAGGTGAGGAGAATATATCTGAGTATTCATCCATGGCCTTATCTACTTACTTCTGCTGTGTGGAGAGATCAACTGCAGAGAACCAGGATGTGGTTGTGATCTTTTTCTTATTCTTAGAGAGAATCATGAAGAATACAAACTTCCTTGTCTGAGAGATGACCTTCCTACATTTCTTAGCAGAGATCAAGAAAATAAAACTAGGTGGGACTGCCTCGGGTATCCTGTACAATTTCCTGTTCAAAGTAATAATAATAGTAAGAGGCCTAGACTCATATATAGCATGACATTTCCATAAATAAGGTTGGCCCAAAATAACATCACAAAATTAGAGAGGAGAAACATCACACAATACCTCGTCTTTGAAGGGCTTGATTCCATACGACCGTCGACACTATTGGCTGACGCAGAGATCGCTTCCTTGGCGGAGTCATTCAATGGTGTAGGGTTGTCGATGCAACTTTGTTAGCAGGGCCAACCACTTTACAACCTCTACTAAGATGAGGTTCTTCTGGCTACCTCTATCAATGATGAAGTGCATCAGGGTGCCTTTTACCCACATCTATGAATGGAAGAGGTGTTCTCCTTCTTTTGGCTTGTTTGGTTCACCAAGAGGGAGCTTGGTGGTAGCAACAGTGGCATTGGGTTCCATGTCAATGATATGTCTTCCTCTTTATGGTTCTAGCTCAGAATCTGAGCCCACATCTGATTCAGAGGCTTTCACTTCAGCCACCAACAACTACTTTGAGAGGTAGTCAATAGTGTTATGCCAAGGTGTCTTATGGAAGTCACACCACCTCTCGGTATCTTTCTTTGTTTTTCCAGTGTCCTTCTCTGCTTGCCGCTTGGAATGGTTGTCCTGATATTGTCCATATTTTCTTTGTCCTTTTTTCTATGGGTTAGGGCTGCCCTTTCCCATATTTTCTTGTGAGGGGTTCCCAGGCCCAAATTGCTGCTTCTTTTGTTTGATCTTCTGCTCGATTTTGACGACATATCAGTAGGCCACACCCAAGGATGAGATGTCTAGAAATTCCATTTAGGTATGGATGTATCTATGCAGAGCATCGTGATACTTGAGCATGAAATGTCGCTCTAAATATTTGATACCCAGCTTGGTGTGCAAGGTATAAAAGATATTTTTGAAATTTGGCACTACTTGGTCTCTTTCTTGCTGCAGTGTGGTCCATTTGGTATACAAATCATCATAACTTCCGACAGAGTAGTATTGTTCCTTAATAGCATCCCTGAAGGATTCCTAGGTGGTCATGACTGTAAATAATGAGGGTTCATCTGTTTCCTTTTTCTCATAGAAAGTTTCCCACCAATATTTGACATGGGGAACGACTTTGAGGAGCGCAAAAGTAATATTTTCTCTATTTGAAAAGTTATGGACAGAAAAATACCCTTCTATTATATTCAATCACTTGTCTGTAGAATCTTCTTCTATATGACCTTCAAATATAGGAATATTGAAGTTTATTTGCACCTTGAAGGAGGTGATGCCTCCTCTCGAAGAAGATGTGTCGCATGTTGGTAGTCGCCGAAGGATTTGCACAAAACTATCCATCATATCATTCCTTTGTTGTGTGAGGGCTTCCTCAATCAACAGTTTGACAGGATATCATGTCCCATCATCTTTCTTTTCTCCTTCCATGAGAGGTCGCCTGGGCATGGAAGAGATTTTGTCCTCAAGAGAAACAAGCTTGAGACCCAGCTCTTTGTACTCCGACCTCGTTGGGGACATGCATTAAGATGACAAGGAGAAGACCTCTCTGATACCACTGATTCATATTTTATGAGAAGAAAGAAATGACTACAGATTATTAATAGGTTCTTAACACAAAATAACAGAGATACAATAAAACTAGTTTTCTATTCAATAAGGAAATAAGATGAAACTGTAAAATCCAGTAGAAATAAGTTTGCTGGAATGTTGGCGGCTTATCTCTGACACGAGATGTGATGAATGTGCTCATTCGCAAGAAGATGATTACAATGATGCTCTGAAGGCCTTTTTACAATAAAAAGGAATGCCAAAAACCCTAGACATCCAAAAACCTAACCCTAGGAGATGAAGCGCCAAAATTCATGTGGGCCCCATCTCGGTAAGTTAGTACATCAACTTATCGGGGTCGTAACTTTTGCATACGGTCTCCATTTTAGGTGTATTGATGCAAGAGCATTGTAGGCAAGCCAGCAAAGCAAGCACATAAATGAAGGATAGCTGGAAATGCACCAGCATGTATTTTGAAGACATTTTGAATTCAAATGAAGGAACATTAATGTAGTAGATAGGAGGATGTATTTGTATTTATGTTTTGAAGATTGTAAATAGATCCTGCGCATTTCTCTCATCTATCGGATATGAAATCATTTATTATATTAAATGTAAAGTAGTTGTATCTTTTAATTTCGGATTAGATAGCTAGAGCTTTAAGAGGGAAAACTATAGAAAGCTTCGTCGTAGGAATTGTATTAGGGAATTATTCTCAATTGTAAGGTGTAGAGCAAGAGAATAGGGGAGCATAAAAATAGAGATTGTATAATTCCTATAATAATATAGTTGTTTCTATTGAACCCATGTACAGATGCACTTGGATTAATATAAAGAATCTTTGATCCAATTTCATGGTGTTTTTATGCATTTTGTTTACATCTTTGAATGGTATGATAACATTTTTCTTATATTCTCCGTTATGCATTTGTTTCAATGTTGTTTGTGTTTATGTATGATTTCACGGTGAATGTATGAAGTCTATGAGAGGAAGTATGAGTTTCAATTATTTCTCTTCTTGAGAAATCCTGCAAGAGTGCAGTGAAGGTCTGCAAGGAGTGCTTGGATGAAGTTAAGGGTTTCATCTCAGAAAATCTCAAGAAGGACACCATTGTTCTCATATCACAGAAGTGCAGATATAGCATAGAGCCATGCAAAGTGTGCACGGGCAGATTGAAGTCTTATACTATCCAACCAAGGAGAAAGGTTGAATAATTGTTGTTGCAAGGAGTGCACACAGTTGAAAGCGTGGATAACTGGAGATTGTTGTGAATGCTGCAAGGAGTGCGTGGAAGAATCCTTTCTAAATCCTTGAGTTTGCAAGAGTCAAGCTTCTGAGGAAAAGACGCCAAGATGTTTGGCAAGAGGTCTTTAAGAAGTCTGAACAGACGGTTGAAGTTCTCAGGGGGAGAGTCACAGACGTTTCATGGACTGTTAGATCCTACAGATCAGTGGGAAAATTGAGACTGAGTATCTCTCAGTACTCATAAGTTTAGGAGTAATAGTGGCCGTTGGATCCAAATAAATGAGATTCGTTGATCTCACACTTGATTTCACCATTTCGAAATTCGGGGCATGGAGAATATTATGACTCGGAGTCGAGAGTCATGAACTCCCAATCCATGAAGTCCTGATAGAATTGGGGCCATCAAATCATAGGGATTCCAGAATCGTTGATTCATGGTGAGGTGATATCATGATTTCAACCACCAATGAAAGGAGTTACTACATTTCAAATCATTGATACGCAAAATTCTGAGGTGTCGAAACATTTTTCCTCAGGTCGCGATAGAAGGTTGTATCAGGAAAATTCAAAAGGGAGGAGCCAGAGAATCATTAGCCTTTTTGGGGTTTCATGGATTGAAGGAACCAGGGGAACTCATATCATGGATCATGAAGTCACGAAACCTAAAATAACCTTTTTGGACAAAAGTTGTGGTCACATCAGTTGATCACGTAGGAAAGAGTGTTTGCCTTGTGCTAGTGTGCACAAGTGTGACTCCAAATAAGGAAATGTCGAGACACTCTGTGTGATGGAGGTTACTACGGGGAACAAAAAATTCAATCAAACTCAGAGGGGAGAAAAGAACGATCCTTGAACCAAGAGGTCGTGCAGAACCTACAGAGGTAGGGGTGCCTCGACATGTATGATAGCCCATTGGAAAGGTATTATCAAGGAGATTCATTTTGGGGGCTCAATAATGACTTCAAATATCATTGCGAAGATCAATCCTGAAAAACCTTCATTTAGGCCTTCAAAATGGCCCCGAAAATTAAAACTGCTAAAAATAGTAAATTGCCAAAATTGCCAGAAAACTGTTTTGAGCCAGTTGGAAAAGGTGGGTGGCCACCAATATCCACCTAGATCAGATCTTCCTTTTTCCACTTCTTCTTCTTCCATCTCCATATCCACATCCTTCTGCTATTATTCAAGAATGTGAGCTCCTCTAGCTCTTGCATTCTTCTTCTTAGGACATTCCAAAGACATGTGCCCTATTTTTCCACAGGCATAACACTTCAGTTCTCCTCCTCTTACTCTTCTTCTTCTTTTGGGAAAATATTTCCTTCCTCCATAGTGTCCTCCTCTAGATTTTTCTCCTCTAGTTATCTAGTTGTGAGAGCTACCGATTTCTTCTCTTGCCTTCTGGAACTTCTCTCTGGAGGTTCCTTCACCTCTACTAGGATTATTTTCTTTGTTTCTATGACTCTGCTTCCTTTCTAACTTTTTCTCTTCCTTTAGGGATACCTGATAAGAATATTCAACAGTTTTCATTGTCATCATACTGATCTCATCCCGGATCTCATATCTCAGGCTATTAATGTACCTGGAAAAAATTTCTTCATCACTCTCCCTATGTCCTTCTATTATGTTCATGTTGTAAAAATATTTGGTGTACTCTTTTACTGAAAAAAATTTATTTCTCAGGTTCTGAAACTTCCTGAACATATTTATCTATTAATCCTTGGGTATGAATTTAGCTTTTAACTTAGCTACCATTCTATCCCAACTCTTAATTTTAGACTTACATTTTCATCTTCTGTCAGCTTGCAATTCGTCTCACCATAACGCTACATGTCGCTTCAATCTGGTTACCACATGCTTCACCTTCTTTTCATCATCAATATCCTCATAGTCAAAGTACTTATCTAAAGAAATTATCAAGTAAAGTAGTCCTTCCACATTTAAATTTCCTTCATACATTGGGACTTCTATTTTTTATCTAGCTCCCAGTTTGACACCATCTCTCATCAGTTGCTCCTTTACTTCTTGTTCTCCTACAAATTCTTTTGTTGCCTCTATATCTTCACTTTCATCTTCACTGAAGTCACTAGCTTTAGGTGCTCTTCTTTGTGCTATCTCCATGGCCTCCAACCTTTCACAAAGTTGTCTCAATTACTCTCCCATGGATGCATTAGCTACTGGTCTCTCTCTTCATCTCCTCGATGACATGGTTCAAAGTTTTCTTTCACGCATACATTAATTCAAGCTCCGATACCAATTGAGACAAACCCCCACCAATATTAGGGGTTCATGTGACCTCCCAGTCTAAAGATTGTTCATAGTAGGGAGCTTAATCATCTCTCAGGCTCCTGCTGAACCCTCCAAATGATATACCATAGGCCTTTACTCTTCACCCTACAGGAAGATTCACATTCACGAGGGTCTTATTAATCTAGCAGAGAAATCCACGTGACCAGAGGAGAAATTTGTGGGATAAACCTTTGAATGGAGGGAAATTCGACACTTCGGACCTTCGGGCTTAAGTATTTTCAATAACAACAACTCACTATCCTCTGAAACACTGAATATGTGAACGATTGAAAAATGGTGGAGATCAATGATTCACACTATGCGCCGAGCTCTACAACCCATAGATATTTTGGGACTCTGGGCTTTCAGGATTTTAACCGCTCAAACATACAATGCCTTTGAACATGTGAACTTTGAACTAGAAGATTAGACAATTGGAACTTACCTCAGATCGACAATCTTTGTTTACTCCGCGATTCGGGCTTCAAATATTTTCGCAACACAACACTCCAAATCCTATGGAGTGTCGAACTGGTGAAGGATTGGATCCACTATAGATGTGTTCCTCTCAGTGGATAGTTGAGATCTACTTCAGCCTTTGGGCCTTCAAGATTTCTCAAACGCTAACAGTTTACGCCTCCGTTCTCCAGGACTGTCGATCTTCCAAATAATTGTCAATCTTTCGACATGTGTCACTACCGCCAATGGTCAACATATGCTCCAGGTTTTGTATCTTCATGGGTTCTTCTCACTCTTGCAACTTCACCTACAATTATATGGAGTATAAAAGTTCCAAACATGCTTGATCTTTGGAAATGTGTACTCACGACTGACGACCGAGATTTTCTTTGGGCTCTAGGACTTCAGGGAGTTCGTTTCCTCCACAACACACACCCTAAAACTTCTAAAGTTGTGAAGTTCTAAGGACTTCAAGGATTAACACCCGCACACCTTTTCCAAGATCTGATGACTATGAAAGGTATGGCCCCTCCCTAGTCGGATCTCATCCACTCAACATTCAAACAATAGTAATTATTCCCCCAAGGATTTTTTCCCACAATTTCTCCTGAACTTTATCACTCTAAGTCATTTGGACCTCCGGCGCACACCTTGCGCTTCTCTTCTTGAAACTTGAACATTAATGGAAAATCCTCCTACACACTCGTTATGCTTCTTCTAAGTATGGAACCTTGACTATCCTAGGGAATAAACTTGCGCTATTTATCCTGAGATTTATCACTCTAATTGATTCGAACCTCCGGTGCACTCCTTGCACCACTCCTTGAAAAAATAAGGCTTGAATATTTTTGGAAAATATTCCTACGCAGTCCTTGCGCTCGTCCTGCTGGATAATGATGGAGTTACTTCACACACACCTAGGATTTAATTTTCCTAACGTTTTTATTTGTTTATTAGTAATAATTATTCATTATCTAGTCTCCTGTATTTTAGGAAAGAATATTCCACCTGGAGAATATTCTCTTTTAGTTCACACTTCAGTTTGACTAGTTGAGTTGAGTTTAGATGTTGCATTGGGATCATCACCATGCAACATTGGGATCATCACCATGATAATTATACCTTTTATTGGTATCATCACCAAATTGGTGCATTATCCTTGATTCCCTCAGTTAACTCCTCACTATTCTCTGTTAAGTCAGTTAACTAAAGACAAGTTGACTAGTTAACTCAATTAGGTGGCAATTCACTCCCGTAACTGCCTGAGAGACTAGAATATGTGGCAGTTCACTCCTGTAATTGTTGGTGTGTGTCCATATCACTCTAGAACACCACTATGGTGACTTGGTTCACCTCAATTCAAACTCATTGAGTTATACAGATTATATCATGTGTAGATTATTCATTATTCACAATGGTTAATGAGAATTCTTCCAATTCTTTCTCTCCTTCTTCTCCCTTCTCCAATTCTCTCCGCAAATGTGTGTATTATTGTTTAGATAGATATATTATGTGTAGGTTCAATAAATTTACATGGTATCAGAGCCGATGTACTTCTAAGAAAAATCTACACCAAAAAATTTTGCAGGTACAAAAGATTGAGGACAACGGAAAGATGGAATTCCAAAAAGAATTCATTCTTACACCTTACAACTATTTTGCATGGAAGGAGAAAATATCCATACATCTTCGATATTGAGGGTTGTATAGGTTAACCATGAATACATATACAGATCCGACATCATCCATAGAAAAATCCAAGTACTTAAATCACATGGATGAGGCACTCAGAACAATTTGCAGTCTTATTTCTCCCGATCTCCTTTTTTATATATCTTCCTGTAAGACTCCCAATGAAGCTCGGAACATCTTGGAAGGGATCTTTGGAAAATAGGATGAGATGAGGGGACACATGATGGAGGTGGAGTTGCTCACATTGGATCCAAAAATCTTCAAGAATATCCACGATTTCTTTACAAAATTCAAGGATTTATTGTCACAACTCAAAGCTTGCGGGGTTGATAAATCAAAGGAGGAGAAACAAATGGTTCTCACCATTCTCTCCAAGCTTGGTCCTAAATTGTCAGTATTCGTATCTACATTCCATATTGTTAGACTCGCCTCAAGAGAAAACATCCATTTGGGCTGAAGCACTTAACTGTGCAACATACATCCAAAACATATATCCCCATACATATGTCAAGGATAAGACCCCCTATGAGGCTTGGAGCGGCCTCAAACCGGAAGTGACCCATTTTCACATTTTTGGTTCTCGTGCATGGGCCCAGATTCCCTTTGAAAAGAGGAAGGCACTTGATCAATAGAGAACTGAGTGCATTTTTGTTGGATACCCTGACAGTGTGAAGGGATATCGAATTATTGATCTTTCCTTGGACCGACTCATCATTGAGCATAGTGTCCAATTAGAGGAAAGTGTCTCGCATGTACCTCAGCAACCGCATGAAAACACCTTTACTCTTCCACCTGTTTGAGATGATGAGCATGCACATGTCCACTCTTCTTCAGATGAGAGTTATGATTCAGAGGACTCAGAGGATTCAAATTCAGATTCAGAGTCAATAGAGTCAGATGTAGAGTCAGGGCATCCAGATGCAGTTGCAGAGCCAGAGAAGAGGCCCAAGTGGGAACATACTACTCTTCAAGATGCAGGGGATCTCGTTAGTGATACAACTGATACTAGGAGGACTCGATATGATTTCGAGGAGCCTCCTATTGCACTCACTGCCACTGAACCATTGCCTTCGAGGCATCTTTTCTTGGTTTAGTCTTCAGATCCACAGTCTTATGGCGAGGCTGTTGGAAATCCCTTTTGGGAATCCGCCATGCAGGAGGAGTACAACTCCCTCCTCGAGAACTAGACTTGGGATCTGGTTCCCCTTCCTTCTGGGAGGAAAATTTTTAGATGCAGATGGGTCTATAGGACCAAGAGCGCAGCAGATGGAAAGATCAGCAGATACAAATACAAGCTTGTCACCAAAGGCTTTTAGCAGGTTCATGGTATTGACTATGATGAGACCTTCACTCCAGTAATGAATATGGATTCCATATGATTGGAACTTGACATTGAAAAAGCCAAGGGATGGAAAGTCCATCAGATGGACATGAAGAATTCATTTCTTCATGGCGATCTCTCTAAGGAGATCTACATGGAGTAGCCCCAGGGATTTATGCAATACTTATATTTGGTCTGTCAACTAAAGAAGTCACTTTATGGCCTCAAGCATGCTCCGAGGGCATGGTATGCCGAGATGGACTCCTACCTATTGTCACAAAACTTTGTACATTGTAAATCAGACTCGAATGTATATATGCTCAGGACGGTTGATTCACTTCTACTTTTAGTTCTGTATGTCAATGATTTGTTGATCACCGGTTGCTCGACTTCAACGATTGTTGTCATCAAGAGGATTATTCATGACAGGTTTTTGATCACGTACATGGGTCCACTACACTTCTTCCTTGGACTTCAGATCAACCAGGATGCATCAGGCATCAAACTGTCTCAAGCCAAGTATACACGAGATCTCCTTGAGAGATTTCACATGATAGACTGCAACTCTGCTCCAACTCCTTTCCTATCAGGAGTCAAAGTTGAGGATGGCGGGGAGACTCTTATGTTTGACATCACACTATACAAATAGCTAGTGGGGAGCTTGTTTTATCTCACACACTCCAGACCAGACCTCTCATATGCAGTTTACACAGTTTCCAGGTTCATGCAGGAGCCGCATGAGCTACATTGGAAAGATGCAAAGCGTATCCTTCGATACGTACATGGCACCATCACCTTTGAGATTCATTATGTAGTACACTCTACATTAGATCTCATTGGTTTTACTGATTCCAACTAGGCTTGCGATAACATTAATCGAAAGTCCACATCTAGTTACTCACTCAGTCTTGGTTCTGGGCCTATCTATTGGTCGAGCAAGAAGCAATATGCCATTTCTCTATCTTTAGTCAAGGAAGAGTACAAAGGGGTAGTTAACATAACCATTCAAGCTATGTGGCTACGCCAGTTTCTCACTGAGTTGGGCATTCAGTTTCATCGGTTGATCGTCATTTGGTGTGATAACCAGAGCACTCTCAAGTTCTGCAGAGGTCCAGTTTAGAGGCAACATACAAAGCACATCGAGATCCACATGCACTACATCCAGGATTTAGTAAACGAGGGGATCATTGACTTACAGTTGTGTCCTTCAGCAGAACAAACGACAAACATTTTCACCAAGACCTTCACTAAGCAAAAATTCCATTCTCTGCAAGGTCATCTTGGAGTGAAGGACACAATTGCCTAGAAACTGTAGTTCTTCTTTTTACATACATTGTACCTTGAGGGGGGGGGGTTTCCATGAGGTTTTCCCTCTTTCCTCACTTTATTTTCAGTGTATATTTTGTACTTGGGTACCTAACATGGCCTCGTTGCCGGGACCCAATCTTTATTTTCACCATAGTGATGTTCAAGGGGGGTGTTGGAGTTACTTCACACACACATAGGATTTATTTTTCCTAAGGTTTTTGTTTGTTTATTATTCATAATTACTCATTATCCAGTCTCCTATATTTTAGGAGAGAATATTCCACCTCGAGAATATTCTCTTTCAGTTCACACTTCAATTTGACTAGTTGAGTTGAGTTTAGATGTTGCATTGGGATCATCACCATGATATTTAGAACTTGCCTTGGTATCATAAATAGAGTGGCACATTAGCCTTGATTCCCTTAGTTAACTCCTCACTAATCTCTTTTCAGTCAGTTAACTGAAGACTAGTTGACTAGTTAGCTCAACTAGGTGTCAATTCACTCCTGTAACTGCCTGAGAGACTAGAATAGTTGGCAGTTCACTCCCGTAACTACTGGTGTGTGTCCAGATCACTCTAGACCACCACTATGGTGACTTGGTTCACCTCAAGTCAAACTCATTGAGTTATACAAATCATATCATGTGTAAATTATTTATTATTCACAATGGTTAATGAGAATTCTTCCAATTCTTTCTCTCCTTCTTCTTCCTTCTCCAAATCTCTCTGCAAATGTGTGTATTATTGTTTAGCTAGATCTATTTTGTGGAGGTTCAACACATTTACAGAAAATATTTCAAAACTTGACTAAGTGTTTTCCCTGTGCACACCTTCCATGGGTATTCTCCAAGATTTTATACTCAAACGAGTATATGTGCACTCCTTGCACTCACTCTGCATTAGTCCCTCTATCTCTCCTAAACAATTGAGTCTAAAAATGATTCTTCCTTCGCACTCCTTGCATGGCTACTGTGCACTCCTTACACTAGTATTTCAGAAGAGAAACAATTGAAACTTATAGAGCATCAAAGATTCATTCATTTAACCATGAAAATACAAATACAATCATATCAACAAATAAAATAGATAATGTAACATTACCCAATTTACTCAAAGATAAGAAAACTCAGAATTTGAAGCAAATATCCTTTATTATATTTCTTCAGAAAAACATTTACAAAGTGTTCTTGTATCTCTCAACTTCTCTTCTTCAGCAAGCTAACAAATACAATTGAGCAGGCTCTTTTTGGCATATATTACATACATTTATACATGAGGGTACTTCTCAAGCCTTCCCTCCAGACTATTCTAGTGCTATCATTTTGTAATTAAATAAATCTACCACTAAGCTTATTACATTAAATGGATAATTACAACCTAGATATGAGTCGATGCTCAAAATATCTACAATCCTACAGGTAATTAAAGTAATTATAATCTCCTGGAGTGCATGTAATGGCTCTTGCCTCAAAATATTAAAGGGCCTTTTATTACAAAGGTTTAAAATCTAAAGTGGCATTTCCTCAT
This sequence comes from Picea engelmannii, assembly GCA_009831015.1. Lineage (NCBI taxonomy): Eukaryota > Viridiplantae > Streptophyta > Pinopsida > Pinales > Pinaceae > Picea > Picea engelmannii. The sequence continues at coordinate 189,785 of ML793850.1, read as the reverse complement.
TGGAATCGAAACTAGTTCTGAATGTGTTGCATTGGATGCTGATTTGTCCTCCATTGTGCCTCATTTGATGATGGTAGTTATTCTCATGCATCAATTCACTTATAGAACATGTTGTCTATATATCCCAATATTCGACAATGGGGATTCTAGAGATAACTGTATTTCGTGCTCCACATCCCTCTTGGGTGGTATCTGTTTAGGACCCTTGAACACTCCTATGTATTCATGTAGAATATCCTGCAAGTGATGTTTCTTCTCGTTTTTACACCACTCTAGAGATTCATTCACTCTCATTGAATCACCATTAGATTGATTTTCTCTTAAGAAAAAGAAAACACATTTATTACTAGAACTAATCAACTTATTGGCTTGGTTGAGACTTACCAATGAGATCCTTGACTTTCCTTTATGTGCGTTGATGATGTAGGAATTCCCATACTTGATGAATCGATACTTGTTGTCCTTCCATGTGAATATTGCATCCATCATACACATGCAGGGGACTCCAAAAACTACTCCACATACATCAAGGGGTACTACGTCCAATTCGACATCCAATATCACTCACAAAAAATTTAACCTTACACTCATTCATTAACATTATATATGCATCCTTGTTTACCCAACCCAATGGACAGGGGCTAGGATGATCATGAACCTCCAATCCAATCTTTTTGATGAGATCCATTGCTATGAGATTATCCTATGAACCTGAGTCGAATACAACATTTGTATTTATCTTCTTGACCTAAATATTGATGTGGAAGAGCTTGGTCATATCCTTTTATTCATGTTGAGGAAGGATACTCAAATTCACCTCCTTCTACATAGATGTGCAGACAATATTGTCATCCACATCTGAGCTACTTTCAACCTGATTGCTTAATATTTTGGCTAAAAGATTATTTTTATTTCTGTTTTTCTTGTGGTTCTTCAGGTTCAAGTATGGATGTAATTTCCAACATTTTTCATTGGTGTGTCCATCAATGTTGCAATTATTGCAATGGTTGATGGAATATTTTCATTGATTTGTAGTGGTTGATTTCTTCTTTTCTTTTCCCCCTTTCCAATTCTTCTTCCCCTCCTTGGAAGCTTCCTCACACTATTTCTTATTTGAACCACTTTGTTTCCCTTTCTTTTGTCCTATGTTTCTCAAGTATTGTGTCTGTACACATGCCTCATCGACCATCCTTAGCTTCCCAAATAATTGAGGAGAACATGTGGGTTCTTGGGAGAGATACCCAACATGATGGCCATCTTTCAAAACTCAGTGGTATTATCCTGTTCACTTTTCCCCATCCTCTACCTAAAATAATTCCATGGGATCCACTGGTCCTCTACATACCAAATAGGGTAGAATTGGGACTTGATGAGGGTTTTGAATTTCTCCCTCCTAGTTACTAGTGGATCACCCTCCATCCTAAGTGTTTCTATATGGATTTCCTACTGGGTTAAAAAATGGCCCTCTAAATTCAATCTAGAAAATGAAATCTTATTTTCTTCTTCTATATTGTGAAGACTAACATAAAATTCTATTTGTCAGAACCAATGATTTATTTTTAACGCATCAATATCACCTTACGATTTATTTATGTCCAGTTCCACTTCCCTCTTGAAACAGGTCTTCCTGATCTCCTGACTTCCCCTCCAATTTGATCTCTGAGTTAGAGCCTCCACTATATCTAAATGGTCCTAAATCTCTTGTTAAAGCTTCCATAAGGAGGTTCATATTGCGACTAATGCTGGAAACTTATGCTTCGAACCTATCAAATATCCCTTATGTTGGATCTGAAGGGTTTCTATGAATATAATTGTTTGGCATGGCTAAGGTTTCTGCAAATTATCTTTAACATGATTCTTGGATCGTGAAACTTCACACAAATACCCAAAAGAAAAAAATTCTCTGATATTGTTATAGAATGATTTGCCTCACTCCATGCAATCTTTAACAAAGGGCCTTTTTCCATTTCCCTATGCAGAATTGAAGTCCCTTTTTTCAAATCCCAGATCTAAAAACATGATTTTTCCACATATATGCACCCTGCCTATATTACATCATGTGTATATGCAAGTTGCACCACTAAAATCTGCGTACATAGATAAATGTGCCCAAAATTAAAAAATGGTGTCGGGTTTCCATGTCACGTCACAAGATCAATGACCCTTGGCCTTCTATATACTGGAAACATTCTGAATCGGCCCTTCAGTTCCACTTGAAGGCTATAAATGGTCTAAATCTGAGCTATGGAAAAGAAGAAGAAGGAATTCAACTTTGAGAGCAAAGTTACTATGGAGAAATTATTCACCTCAAATTGAGTCTGCATCCCTTTGTCCTTTAAGTCTGAACACATTGTTCAACCCCCAATCTCTTCCCTTATCGATTGAGAGCTCCATTGTGTCTCTTATATGAGCTTGCCTTTGGTGGAGGATTGAAGTGGTGGAGGCCCAGCTGGAAGGAACTTATTTTCTTGGTTTCGAACCGTGCTGACACGAAAGTTTGTAATTCATTCACTTCTGTTGATTATATCTTAATAGAAATACTCTTTTCTCGTCCAATTAATATCTCTCAAATATTTCAATTATTATTCCATGGGCATATTTGTTATGAATATTGATACATTATGATATTGAATTTGCTAACATTATATATTATCACCATATGCTTTCGTTTCTTGGTTGTTGAGGACTAGTTGCAGGCATATTGCTTTGGGTCAAGTGCTCAATGGTGGATTTCATCGAATGTCTAGAAGAGGTAGTCCTCTTATATTGTCTTGTTAGAAAAACTGTTTATATAGAATACTTGAGATTAGAGTTTATTTCTGCAGTGATTTCCCTCTTTTGTGGTTTAACTCTATCCATAGAGAGATTTTCCTCATAACAGAATTGGTGACCATACTAGGTATAAAATATTTTTTTGGGGGTTTTGGAGTGTTTTTCTCCTTAGATTGCTCTCGTTCATATTGAGTTTATTTTTGTATGATTTCTTGACAGCCTCTGTTCACTCTAAGTATGATTTTCTTATCCTTCTCCTTATCCTTCCTGTGTTTTGACATACATACGTCGGTTTTTTCTTGACAATCACATACATATGTGTGTTGTACTTCTGCGAGCTGCCTACATATGCACTTTTTCATTGAAAAATCGCATACATCAACTTTTGTTGCTTGATTGTTGGGTTTGGTGGTTTTTGGGTAGGTTTTGATGATTGTTGAGTCTTCTCGGGTCTCTATAATGACTGTTAAGTGTCTGTGGAATGACAGGAAGCTTGTTTTTGGTTGAATTTTTGGGCGATGCCTTTCTCATAATATTTTCACTTTGATTTTCCTTGCACCTTGGGCTGGGTGTTTTCCTCCTTGATATCCTACTTGGTTTCTCTCCATCTATACAGAATAAAGTATTTATATGAATTTTCTATTCAGTCCTTGCATTTTCTTTCTGTTATATTGAAAATACAAAAATATTAGGAATTTTGCATTCATTGGCATTTTGATCTCTTGAGTATTTCTAATTTATATTAGTGCATGTAAAGAAGGATTGCATTTTATTTAGAATTTCATAATTGAATTGAAAATATCATTTTTGAAGCATATCATTTATTGGAAATTGAATTTAGGACTTTGCATTGTATTCATATTCATTTATTTTACTTGCCGAGTCATAAAATCACTAGTTTCACCACCGCAACTTTTGAGTAAGCAAGGCCATTAAAATTAACGCTATAATTTAAAACTGATTAATAAATATTTTATTTTCTAGGGTGGACAAACTAGCCTAGGATTGAGAGCCTTGGAATAGGATTTTGTGAGTAAACTTCTCCAAGGCTATTAAATAAACATATGTGTTTGACTAAGGGATTGGATAAATCCATTGTATAATTGGTAAGATCAAGAGGATTTTCTTACACTGGAGTTAAAAATGAGGTCGCGTGAGGTTGGTTGAAGGGATATCCCCCCGATACCTTCTTAGTGCCAGAGATGTTTCTGGGGATCTATTCATATCTGGGGATCTTTCTAGTGACCTTACCTTCATCAGAGGTAGGGATTTCAAGGTTTTGGGCTTTACTACCCTACACATATGGTGGACCTAACTTATGAATGTTCGTCTGTGCATTGGTTATACTGTGGCTGATTAGTTCCCTAACTTAGGTTCCACATAGGTTACTTCCAAGGTTTATTCTATAGGTACCCTGGGTCAGATAAGGGTCATACATCACACAACCTTTATGGAGGATTACCTCTCCGAGGGTATGTGACCGATTGGTTATTAAGACGACGAGGGCCCTTATAATTGATTATGTTTCCTCCAATCTTTAAAAGTAGAGTCTCATGACCCTCTTGGGCGATGCAAGCCTACTTTAGAGAGGGAGGTCCCTTTCATCCACTTTATCATGTTTGTGTGCATATTGGTTGTTTGATTATTCTTTGGTGTGCTCTCTGATTATTAGTAGACCTTTGAGATTTCATATTGTGCTTTGAGTTGTCATGTGTAATGGAGTTCCTATGACTCCCTCCTTTACTGTCGACCCCCCATGATGTTCACTCATTTCGTGGGGATGACTCTGTCCTCTTCTCCTATCGGTATGTAGAGTTATGACACTCAGTCTATGCCTTGGATCTCTAATCATTTTCCTACTGATATGCCAAACGTGTTGTCACCCTTTCTATCCTCTCCCTGACCCACTTATATGAATCCTAGTTTTGGATCCAGGGGTACCATGGCCCCACTGTCTACATATTCAGTTGATAGGAGTCATGTCCCTCAACCAACTATCACTATGGGAGGTTGGAACCTCCCCTCTTGCGGATCCATTCCTAGCCTTTTTTTTTCCAGGAGATAGTACTCAAACGGGTGGTTATTCTACTTATTATACCCCATCCATGTATCCTTCGTCTACCATGCCAGTTCCTATGAATTTTTTTCCCATGGAAGCTCCACATATATCCCGGGGTATTTTATACAGGGGGAATAAGTTTTATGGTTCGGGCTACCCTCTTCATGAAACACCTTCAGATGGGGGCAACATAAATCCTCACTTGAATAATCCTTATCATACTTTTGTCTCTTCACAAACATCTTCTTAAGTGATGATTCCCATACAAACCTGTATGTAATAATTAGGTGGAGGATACTACTTTTCCAGACATGGATAGGGTGTAAACCAAGACCCTTCCTGGCCTGCTGTTGTTCCTAAGTTTATACTTTAAGGTTCTAAAGTATATCGTCAAGGCATCCGAAAAATAAAGAGAATTGAGGAGTAAGAATCAATTGCGAAGGGTAAATCGGAGTTGGTTTCTCAACTGTCTCTTTCTATCTTCCCATTGTTCTTGGATGTTGATTTCTCTCTGAATAAATACCCATGAACATTATAATTTGACTCAGGTAGTTGTTGTTTGAAAGATAGTATTAAATAAGTTCAAAGCAATGCTAGTTTGATCTTGTAGGTCGGGTTCTATGTTAGGTTGTCTATTACTTGGGACAGTCATGAGGATTAAAATTTTATTAAATTATAAAAAGTTTTAGAAATTGTTGCTTTAGTTTTGTGGGATGAAATAGAAAAGGAATTTTGGAACTCAAAATAATAACATAATAACAGTAAAGGTTGTTTCCTGTACTTGAAGTAATTTGAGAATATTAAAATAAAAACAAAGAAACACTATTGGAGAATATGAGGCTTTAATCTTGAAAGAATCTCATATCATAACAGAAGAAGTGGAGAAAAACTAATTTTCTAATGGAGTATAAGATATAACCATCCAACAGGCCTACAGGTCTTGAAACTGTTGATAGCAATCACAGAGGAAAAACTGTAAATGATTAGATAATCAAATAAATTCAAACTACAATAGAATTTTGAATTAAACTATAGTTGATCATTCATTAGAAAGACATGGAATAAAAGATATTGAAAGATATTGAAAACAGAGTGAAGGAGCACATAGCTTCAAGGTGACAGAATTCAAAACCTCTTCTGCATTATCTATATCATTGTAAATCAGAAAACTTCTAATACAATCAGCTCCCAAACAACGAAAAGCCTTTTCTCAGTCTTATGAAGTTGTATTTATACATGATCACCAAACCTTTTTTCCCATTGGTGATTAACTAACTTCCTAAGACTAACGGTTACATGAATGAGCAATGTTGAACCGTTTACATTTCTATTTTAGCTGCTTTATTATTCCAATGATGAAAATATTCAAAACATTTTTTCATGTCTGCATTGATGAACCTCCTCCTTCTGTTTTAAGACAACGAATACATTTTCCCAGAAACTGCACTAAAACTCTGGGAGCTTTTGGAATATCCTTTGCTTCAAATAAGAAAAACTTTCTCTGCAGTTCTGGAAGACGGTCTTTGATTATATTTCTCGTGAACTTAATAGTTTGTAGCTTTAAGTTAGGCATTACTATCCATTTTTCAATTTGAGTGACATTGATTACCTTTATTTGTGGAATCTCTACCTTAATTTCTTCCAGATCCTCTTTGAACCTTAACTGATGCTTGACAATGTTAATTTCTCCTAACAACCCTGGACAATCGTTTTTTCCAATGTTCAATGAAGTTTTCTCTAAAAGGTCAAAAATTCCTTGACAATCGTCATTAACTTCTCTGGGGTTATTTTCTTGTTTTCTGTGAGGTTTGACTCCCACACCTTGAGTATTATATCACCTTTAATCTTCTCTAAAACAGATAGCTTTTGAATCTCTCCGACCTCCTCTTTTGTTGAAAGAGCCACTGCCTTTTGAAAGGTTGCTCGGGCTGCTTTCACGTCTCTCTCCTTCAGGAGAATACTCTCCAAAGATTTACTTGCTCCCAGAAAGTAATTCTGAATAAACTCAAGCTTAAATAACACTCCTTGTTGCTCTTTTTCTATCTTTGTATGTATTTCCAGCACCTAGGCTTAGAAGATTTCAAGCTCTACCACTTGATTTTGAATGGAATAAATCTTATATTGTAATTGTTTATTCATTTCCTCTTGCTATAGGACCTGTGCTTGAGTGACCTGTATTTTCTGATTTGCTTCCTCTAAGCTTGCTTTCAATTTTTGAATCTCTTGAATGTTATTTAATCTAGCTCGTTCTAGACCCTTTTTTATCTCCCAACTCATATTTCTTTCAGTCTCCTTTAATTGACCCTGTAGCTGAGCTATCATCTGATCTTTTTGCTGCAACATAGTTCTCAAATTACCCACAGAGTATAAATTTGCCGATGCTAGGGCTCCCATTGTACCTTCTATTTCTGTGGCGAATTCCCCCTCTTCAAGTTTTTGTCCTTCTACAATGATCTTGGGATTTTTTACCATCATGTTTCCTCTTAGATGCATCTCTCATTTCAGGATAGCCTTCCTCTTTTTACTCAAAAATTAATCAGAGGAAGGAATCCCATTCCTAGAAATATGCTCAAGATCACTAACATATAGACCTCCCTCTTGGGGATTTCCATAAGTAGACTGCAATGGAGTCAAAGAAGTAATGGGACTTCCAAGTTCCGTCGATGTTGTTCCTTCTACGTTTTTGGGAAAATTCTCAAGGATTTCTGAGGGTGTTTCAAACTCCTTTCCTTTCCATGCCTCTGATTTTTCTGTTTGAGGAACTTCTATTTCTTGTGAAGACGTTTCAATCTCCTTCATTTTTCCCTTTGTATTTCCTTTATCCTGTACATCTGTTTCAAAGCCCGGGGGAGGCCCTTCCTACTCTGGAGGAGGGGTCGTGGATTCACCCTGCAAAAGTTTTGGCAAACAACTTCGCCTGTGACTTTGGAAGGAAATGAAACCAGTCTGTAAGTCGGGTGATAAGGCCCGTACCCTATTCAATACCTCCTCATAAGTTTTAACATCTTTGAAAATACCATCATAAACAGACTTTTCATGTTCATAAGATTTCATATTGCAGTGCATCAAATGTCTGTTTACTAATTGATAAGGGTCATGCTTTCTGTGTTCGATATCTACCAGTTTAAATTCTTCTAGTGCTTCGACTTCCACTTTAGAATGGCCTAGGTTTAGCAATGAATATTTCTTGACATGTACAGGGAAGATTGGCCAAGACTTCTTTTGAGCTGCCTTTAGCTCTATTCCAATACCACCTTTCACTATTTGGTGTGCTACCTCCCTCAATACCAGTCTGTCTGAGAGGAATTTTGGGAGTTCGTGAGGGGGAATTGAGCACCCATAAACCCTAATGTAAGAGAAGTTTTCATCAACAAAATAGTCGGCTATTGCTTTGATATTTTCTGAGACTTTCTCAGAAATGCGAGGGGGTTCACAGCCATAAAACATTTTATGCATTGGAATTACTAGGAAATGAAAAATTTCATAAAACGCATTCTTAGAATTTTCTTCCCATAGCACAGAGTGATACTTGTGAATGGGTTCGGGGCAGGTTATGTTCCAACTCCAATTCATCTGGAGAAAAGGAGTCACAAAGAAGACTGCATCCATAATGTACGCTGACATGTAAAAGGCCACTGACTGACCTTTAGATCTTGCAACTTTGTAATTAAAAACCTCTTGAGCTAGGTTATTAGACAAAATCTTTCTCCAGTTAAAAGTGTATCGTTTCGATGCTTCTTCTAAAAAGGGGACCCATTCAACAGGAAAATGGCAAGGATACAATGCATCCTCCTATGTCATTTTAAGTAAGAGACATTATCTAATATATCATGGAGAAGGTAACCTCCGCTAGCACTTTATCCTCCTCGACATGGATAGATTTGGGTTTTCCAAGGCTTGTGTTAGCTATTCGTAAGATGATGAACTTTCACATAAATATATCATGGGAGCCTTGGCCTCCCCCATGACATGCCACCTAGAAACCTCTCAATGAGTCTGATTTAAGCTCTTTTCCGACTCATCTAAAAAGCGAAAATATTTTTCAGTGAATTTGTCCCTTTCACACTTGTTAATTGGAATTGAAAGGTTGTGAGTCTTGGTTAAGCTATTTTCCAACTCATTTTCAAAAAGAAAAAAGATTTTCGAGTGAACTTGTCTCTTTCACACTCATAAATTGGATTTGAAAGGATGTTTATCTGGTACAATTTTATCCCTTTTTTAAACCAAGTAGACTAAGATTATGAAAAAATCAATTCTTTTGCGTTAAGTTGTGATTGCATCTCATGCCCTTTCTTGCAGTATTGATCATATTTCCGGTTCTTGATTTGCGTTATAAACTATTTTCCTCAGTAGTTTTGCATCCTCAACCAAGTGGATCCTTATTTATATCCTTCGCAGCTTGACCCCCTATACCTAGGAGGGAACATTCCCTTGGGTGTCCATCTCCCACATGCACCTCCTTGGATTGAGCATAAGTATGTTACACTACTGGAACTAGTTTTTCTAACTTGTGACACTCGTTCCCTCCTCTGTATCATATCATTCATTTGACTATGAAAAAACAAAATAAAACGGGTGGGAAGGGAGTATTATCTTATATTGGTAGCAGTCGTGTCTCCTTTGAACAAAGAACAATTTTTTTGAGTTCACTTGTCATCATAATTTTGGGTTTAGCATGGACTTAGGAAGCTGAGCTCATTACAGAGAGTTTACTCCTCCAAATGGTTACTCTTCCAGTCCTTATGGGGAGTTTTATTCATGCCTCTTGCATACCATGGTTTCATCATCAAGTCTATGTTGATAGCGTCTTCCATATGTCTCATGCTCTTGTTCAAAGGATGTCTATCAAACTGTGTCGACCATTCCTCTGAATTATTGACTTTGCATGTCGGAAATACCCTCAGTTTTTCTCAGAATCACATGAAACTATAGTCATATTGCACACCCTGGTCCTACTTTCCTCATTGGTAGGAAACCTTGAACCCAACAGTCAACATTTCATCATTGGTCATTGACTGGGTGGTTTCCCTTGTGTTCGAGGACAAGACATTTGTTCATACAGTGGGATTCATTCAATGTCTTGAATTCCATTAGCCTTATTGGTGGTTTCCTCACCTTTCTTAGCAATTTCCCTCATTGGATTATATTCATAGGGTCTTTTCATGTACCCCTTTCACCTGGGACATGCGAAAGATGCATAGGGTCGTTGGTTTGTGAACATGTTCTTCATCCAATTTCCTCCAAATTATGAAGATCTTTCTTTATACCTCGTGATGAATGATGAGAGATGCCTTAATTCTCTCCTTTCAGCGAGTCTCCTTCCATCGAATTCAACTCATCTATTATGGAGATGAGCCTAGAGTCCAATGAGTACCTAGAGGCTTGCAATCATTAGTGGTAGGTTCTCTCACCATTGACACTTAGGAATAAATCAATGTCTCTTGATCGATGGATTCTTCAAGTGTTTGACATCGTCTCCTTTATTCACACTTGTAAGAATGTACTCAGTGCCTTGATACCTACTTTCATCATCAGCAGGTTCTCTCTCATTTGTTAACGATATACCTCAATGATCGGTAATCAAACAAAGTCTCATTATGTTCGACCTCAACTCCTTTATTCACATTATGTAGACTTGCACCTTTAGCGGATTGTGTAGAAGACATGAAGACATCAATTTATATTTGCATCTTTCCTAAGAGGTTTCTACCTTTTCATTGGACCAGTACCTGTGTGACTTCAGTGATCATGGGAGATCAGATTGTACTCCATTGTATACAAATATATTCATATTTATTTTCATATTGGTTCACTAGGCCTTTTTTGTGACTATGATAGCCTTTGCATGTAACCACATTTGTATTTGCCTATTCATGGCCATGGACAGTTCTTTGGTATATTTTCACATGGATCTGCAGTGTAATTCAAATTGGCATCCATGTATGCAAAGTCAGTACATATTGTAATGACCAACTAGTATTTCCAGTTGGGTCCCCATTACTCCACTTTTGGGTTTTATAATGTATTTCGGCCATTGTAGATACTCCTCTGACCTCACATATTAGGGGGCATTTGTTATAGCAAGATTTGTCTCACCCCATGCAATCTTGCACAGAGGGCCTTTTTCCATTTCCCTATGCATACTTGAAGTCCCTTTTTGCAAATCCCAGAGCTAAAAACATGATTTTTCCACATATACACGCCCTGCCTATATTATAGCATGCGTATATGCAGGTTGCACCACTACAACACACATACATCAGGAAATGTGCCCTAAATTGAAAAATGGTGTCGGGTTTCCATGTCACGCCATGATATCAATGATCATTGGCCTTCCATATACTAGAAACGTTTCAACTCGAACCTTCAGTTCCACTTGAAGGCTATAAATGGGAAAAATACGAGCTATGGAAAAGAAGGAGAAATAATTCAACTTTGAGAGCAAATTTACTCTGGGGAAATTATTCACTTCACATTGATTCTACATCCCTTTGTACTTTAATTCTGAACACATTGTTTAGCCCCTAATCTCTTTCCATATTGATTGAGAGCTCCATTATCTCTCTTATATGATATTACCTTTGGTGGAGGATTGAAGTGGTGGAGGCCCAACTAGAAGGAACTTATTTTTTCGGTTTCGAACCGTGCTAACATAGAAGTTTGTAATTCATTTACTTCTGCTGATTAGATCTTAATAGAAATTCTCTTTTCTCATGCAATTAATATCTCCCAAATATTTGAATTATTATTCCATGGGAATATTTTTTATGAATGTTGATGGATTATGCTATTAAATGTGATAACATTATATATTATCACCATATGATTGCGTTGTTTGGTTGTTGAGGACTAGTTGTAGGTATATTTATTTGGGTCAAGTGCTCAATGATGGACTTCATTGAACTCCTGGACAAGGTAGGCCTCTTATCTTGTCTTGTTAGCATATTTGTTTATATAGCATACTTGAGATTAAAGTTGATTTCTGCAGTCATTTTCGTTTGGTGTGGCTTACCCCTAGCCATAGAGAGATTTTCCTTGTAACATATACCAATTTGATCTATAAACTACTAGGATATTCCACCAGAACAGTTCATGATAATAGATTTGATAAATAAAACTGAAATCTACACTATGAAGGTTAAATTCCTTAAAATTCTAGAGTGTTTAGTTATTTATTTTCTTCTTGTGCATGAAAAATATATAAAATTATGAAGATAGTGAAAATTAAAGTAAAATCACACACCATCCACAATATAGCACACATACTTTCTCTCATAAACTCTTACATGAGAAAACCTAGAAAGAAGGTGAGGCTACTCTACTCTTTTTTCTTTGCTATAGAAATAATGCAAGTACAAAGGAGAAGACACTCTCTATGGAGTTCCCTGAGACCTGTGGCTTGTTAGGATGACACAAAACATTAACACCCTATGTTATGCTCTCCAATTTCCTACTACGAGTTGTCGTGCTCTGCTATGGAAAAAATACAATAACATAGAATGGAACTCATTGTCCTCCTAGTGGCTCAGTATTTAAAACATAGATCGATAGCCATCTAGGATAGGTTTTTTATTTATTAAACCCTCAATTGTGATATTTTTTTGTCCTTCTAGAATATTATTGAAATTACATGCATGGCTTTCGAAATATACATGATTAATGGGGGATGACATGGTATCCTGTCTAACCATGGTGGTCAATATGGTAGGTCAAATTGCGATATGAATAATTTTTTCATACGATCTCTAATTGATGCATGGTATGAATCATTGGAAATGTATTAGAGTGTAGAACACTATTAAGGGGGTGGGAACAAGTTTCAAACAATATAGCCCCAAAAAATCAGTTTAAGTCCTCAAAATGGCTCTAGAAGGTTGTGGACCACATTTTTCCAAACTGGGACATGCCAGTAAAATAGATCTATAAGCCGATTCCTCCATTTTTTTTCCACTCTAAAAGGATAACGATAAATGAAAAAAAATATAATGATCCATTTTGGATCACTTGTAAAACTATTTGAATCAATTAATCTAAATATTATTCCTCTATATTATTTAACTTGATTATTGGTTGAAATAAAAAAGATTTTCATATATATATATATATATATATATATATATATATATATATATATATAT